>JAQFXP010003251.1:0-12952 GCA_034693685.1 Belba bartosi | reverse complement strand
AAATTTTCTTTTTAAGCTTTAATTTAGCTTAAAAATTTTACAATATTAAACAACCGATTTTTGAAGCCAGTAGTTATTATTTAACTAGTTATTACAAAACTAAATAATAAATATTATTCCATTTTAATTTATAACAACAATATTATTATTTTTTTAAACAATAAATCAAATACAAATAAAATTTAAAAAACATTTTAAAAATAATATTCATACTATTTGATATATTTTAGCACAGTAAAATCTTCTCGTCTTAAATATGACGTAAAATTAAAAAAAAATAAACCTACATCTTATTGTAAATTTGATTCTCAGATTTAGTGAAATTTTATATATACAGTCTAGTAATTAATTAAATAAAATAGACAATAAAAAATAAGTCATAATTTTTATTAATTATATTTTATAAAAATTATTTAAAAATTTATTTTTATTAATTTTAATAACTTACAATGCCTAGGGGTCTGTACACCGTAAAAATTTGCAATTTTTCCATCTTAAACGTAAGATTATGCTGAAAAACAACCACCAGCAAATTTCTGACCTTTGCTAGTAACTCTAAGTATTTTTAATAAATTATTTAAAATTAGAATAAATTGCTACTTTTAGCTAGTTAGCCTAGAATAGATTTATAAGCAAACTAAAATTATTTATTGTGTTGGCATAATGGATAAAGTGCTGCGCCTGTAACTTGATAGACCCGGGTTTAATTCCCTGACAAGTTAATTTTTTTATACAAGATAATTTTTTATTTTAATAAATATATACTTTATTTATATTTACATTTGTTTATTGTTAATATTCATTTATTTTTTGAATTAAATATTAATACCTAGCAATAAAAAAATAAAAATCGGAAAAAATTTATTATTTAATATATTAAAATCTTTAAAATTAATTTAATTAAATATTTAATTAAATTTTAATACAATTAATATATTAATTAAATTAAATTTAAACTTAATTAAAAATTTAATTATTTATAAAAATAATAATAAATAATAACCAATTTATTATATAATTTATTTATATACAAAATTTTAAAACTAATACTTTTATAGATATTACTATTAACATTATTATTAAATAAAATTAAAATATAATTAGATAGTTAAAATATATTCTAAATGAATTAATTGCAATATTTAACAAAATGTATTAAAATAATATACTGTAAATTAATAAAAAAAAATTAATTTCTTTTGATTCTACATATTTTTATATATAAAAATGTTTAATGGTTCTTACTGTTATTAGCAGTAAGCGGGGTTTGCTACAGCCTACACATAAGTAATAAAAACGTAGTTATAGACTAATTTTTCCGTTTTATTACTAACACTTGAGCTAGTATACACGTTTATTTAATTTTATGATTTGAACAGAAATATGTTTTTGTTTATTATTTGTATTTCCTATTTATTTTGATTTAATTAAATTGATTGAATGTAAAAACAATTTTGACTTTAAGTGCAGTTTATCACTAACATCTGAGTTTAGATATGCACATATTTTAAATCTTGTGATTTCATAAGCAATAAGTTTTGTTTATTGTTTGCATTTTTTATATTAAATAAAAATAGTTTAGATTTACTTAATGTAATTAAATATAAAAATAATAATTATTTAAATTATTATTTAATACAATTTAAAACTTTTAATTATTTTGATTTTAATTGGGGTAATTGCAATTAATTGCGATTTTGATTAATGTAATTGCATTTTTGTTATATTAAAATTATGTGTTTGCATTTGTAAATAATTTTCCGAATTCTATTTTATGCTATAAAAGTGATTAATTTTTTCCATTACTTATAATTTTCAAAATTATTTTAACATTTGATTAAATTAATATTATTAATTAAAAATTTATTAATTATTAATTTAAAATAAAAATTTCACAAAATATTATTTATATTTATAAAAATATAAATATTTAAAATTTTGTATCTTAATAATGAGTAATCTGTAATTGCTTATTTTTCTAAATATGTAAAATAAAATTATTTTATTATAAATTTAATTTAGGAAATTTCAATATTGATTATTTTTTTCAATATTTAATTATACAAAATTAATAATGTTGAGGTATCACCCAATTTAAATATTTTTAATAAAATTCATAAAGTATTTATTAAATCTTGATTTAAATTACAGTATTAGATATATAAATCTTATTTAATAATTTTTATAAAATAAAATATTGTAGAAATCTGGCTATTGGTTTATAACAATAGACAGTTAAACTTATTATAAAAATTAAAAATGCAATTAAGCATTTATTAGTAAAAAGTAATGTGGTGTGATTGTATGATCACGCCACATCTATTTAATCAAGCTGATGCAGCATCGGTTTGTTTGAATACATAGCCACAAAATTGTGTGCAAACTAGTTTACGGATGATTGGTATATAAGAAAAGACTAAGCTCTTAATATTTAATTAAAAGTTTTTAAGCAAAAATGTTTTTGTTTAAACAATTAAAACTTTGCGCAAAAAAATAAAAGTTTTGTTGTGGTGTTGTGTGTGGCCGGAAGCTCTGCCGTTCGATTTGCTTGACAGCCTAATGCGGTTCGCTACTAATTCAAGTAGAGGTGGTTCGGTTTTTGCAAAAGTACCAGACCAAATCACGATAAAAAAAATATATACAAATGTTATATATTAATATTATTAAAGTAATTTGCAATATAAATGATTAAATTAAACAAAATAAAATAATAAAAAATTAAAAAAAAATAATTAAAAAAAATTATTTTATTGTAATTTTTTAAATTGAGTTCTTAGTTTAGATTATCAACACATAAAACATTTAATTTAAATTTGCATACTAGTTATAAAAATATCGCTTATTTAACCTGAAATAAAACATTTTGTCGCTAACTGTAAAAATATTATTTATAACGTTATTAATTTACAGTAATATACATATAGTCATAACCAAATATTTTTTAAATTTTCAATTTATAAAAAGAAATTTTTTTATTAACTTTTATTAAATGTGTAAATTGGATAATATTTCAAATTTAAATTTTATTTTAAATTTTTAATTAATTTTGCATTAAATAATTCTATTTATTTTTATCTTCTCGAAAAATATGTATCCTCCAATTTTTCAATAATTTTGTTTTAGTTAAAACTATAATATTATATATTTAAAAGTTTCTGTCTTACAGTTTTTAAGATTTATGATTTTAAGTAATATATTTTAAATATAATAGTTATTTTTGTTTTTCAAGACATTTTATAACAATTTTTGTATTATATATTTAATTATTGCTCTGTGATATAAGTTTCCTAATTTACATATTACTCATAAATTTGTAAAATTGAAATTTTTTTTTATTTGAAATCAATACATATTTAAAAAAACATGCAAACTTAGGTCAAAATTGAATCATTGGTTTGTTTCTTAAAAATTAAATAAAAAACACAATTAAGCAATCAATCTCACAATCGAATAGCACAATTAATCTCAGATTTTTCGCAAATTTTTTAACGTAAAAAAATTTTTCAATTTTTGAAACAAACATAAATCACACGGGGTTAAATCGGGGCTATATGGTGGTTTTAACTTCTTTGTTACACCACTTTCATCCATGAAATTAAAAATAAAAGCAATGATTGCCTAAATATCTCTTATTAAAATTAATTATTTTGTCAAATATTTGTTTTTTAAACAATCAGATTTTGATCAGCTGTTTTCCTTAAATAATTTGGTTAATTTTAACATATGAAAAAAATAAACTTATTTTAAACTTATGAGATCTTATTACAATTTTTATTTATAATTAAATTACAATTTAATTATTAAATTAAAATTAAAAAAGTTTATTAAATAAATATTGTATCTAGAATTCAATTGTGTGCAGTAAATTATTTAATTTTTTAAATGTTATATTAGTAAAAATATTTAAACTAAAAAATAATTAAACGCCACATTAGCAATTTTAATACAAAATTTTTTTTATTGTTTATTAATTGTTTTTAAAAATAGTAATTTTCCGTTGACACTATAAATTCACTTATTGTTAGTACTTAAAGTTAAACAATCTTGCATTACAAAGCCTTTGCAAAACAGTGACCAACTGATCGAAGTTGAATTGCAAACGAAAAATCGTTAGTTAAATAACAATTTAATTAATTACCACTTATATAGTGTTTTTATACAAAAAATGCAAATGTAATTTAACAGCATGATGAATTAATATTTTGCAAATTAAATTTTATGATTATAATTACTGAGTTATTATTGATATTTGTAACATTTTATATAAATATTATTTTTAAAACAGAACTGGTTAAAATTAAATTAATATACTTTTAATAAAAAAATTTGCAAATTTTCATTTGCTAGATAAACTGACACAGAGTTTAAATTAATAACAAACTGTTACTTTTTAATTATTAAGAAATTTATATTATTAATATAACAATCAATTGGTGTTAAAGTCAATTATTGTATTATTTTTAATAATAGTACAAATTTATATATTTAGATTTTAGCAGTGTGTATAATTTATAGTTTTTAAAATTAAGGGGATTTGTAGAAAATTGTTTTTAAATACTTTGGTTTACTTTGGTTAAAATAAATTTACTTGTGATAAGTTAATAAATAATTTAAACTATTATTCATTAGAAAATTAAAATATCAATTTTATCTACAATTGTTTTATTTATTTTAATTTTGCTTAAATTTTGATTAATTTATTTTATTTATTATAAAAATTGAGATAATACTGTTTGCACAAATAATATTTAAAGGAATTTTTAAATAATAAAGATAATAAAAACAAATATAAATAAAAATAATATTTTGCGACAATAAAATATAATTTACTTTTGTTAATTGTTTGTTTGCACAATAAATTTTGTCAATTTGATTTTCTGGATGGAAGTAGTTTTTATATGTAGTTTTTAGATGAGAGTTTATATCCGCTTAATACCATATAAATAAGCTTAGTTTTGTCTCATTTAGATTTAATAAGTCTTACTTTAAAAAGTTAAAATATTCAATTCACGCAAGTTATTTAAGTTATGATTTACTACTTAAAAGTTGGGTCAACGCGATTTATTAAAAAGTTAAAACCATGTTTCGCATCGTTTGACCTCCTGAATTGACCACTCGCAATTTTGAAACCAAAACAAGGTACATTTGTTGAGATTGTGTTTTATCTGAGCCTAACTAAACTCTATCGTATATTATGCTAAAATTAACTTATTATGGTTCTAGAGCATTTTGCTTACCTCTAACATAAATTAATTTTCTAAATATGCAACAATTTATATTAATATATACTATAGAATTAAAAATTTTTTACCATGGTGGATAAAAGAATCGTCAATTTTGCGTCATTTTAGCGGTATTAGTCGATCGGCTTACAATTGAGCGCAATTTATTAAGATATATTTATTTATTTATTTTAAATAAACACTATATTAAATAGTAAAATTTAAATTTTATTACAGTTTAGTTTATTTAATCTTTAATGTAAATTTACATACTAAAAACCAAAAACATTTTTGTTTACAGATTCGAAATGTAATTAGATTTTAAATTTAAAAATATAAAATAAAAGTTAAATATAAAAGTTTGTGTTTTTAAAACAAAATTTTTTAGATAATAATTTTTATTTTTTAAACAAAATTGCTCAATTATACATTGAAATATAATTAATAAAATACAAAAAAAAAATTTGTAATATATATATTACAAGTATTCTTATAAAATCAATTTAAATTAATTTTTTATCTACAATAATTTAGAAAATAATCATTTAATAATTAATGTTTCTCATATTACAAATAAGTTATATTGTTTTTAAAACTATAACACTATTCTATACTTAAATTTTATTAAAATACAAAATAATTTGCATTGAGATGTTATGACTTACTAAACATACATGTGCCGCAGTTAATGAATGACGTTGCAAACAACACTTTTGCAGTTATCGTAACGGCGGCACATGTATGCGTCAAAAGTTTTGTTTGCAATTTCTTTCAGATAATTTTTAGGACAGACGCAGATATACTTTTTCAGATATGCCTTTGTTGGGACACTTCATTACAATTATTATAATTGCAATTCTTACTAAATTTATTAATACATTGTTTAAGTTTTATTTTTATTAACATTAGTCAGGAATCGTGACGGTAAAAATTAAGCAAAAATCCCACATGTTTTAATAATTTGGATTTATCCCACCCTTCTCAAAGTCCGAAGAAATATGCTACAATATTTATATATATATATAGCCCATTAGCTTAAGAAAGGAATATTAAAAATAAATTTATTAAACTTGAAAGATCCAAACCTTTATTAAAAAACTGGCAGTTTTGTCATTTTAAAAATAACAATTAATTTTATAACCAATTAAATTGAAACAACATTTTTGAAAGATTTTTCCTACATTCCTCTCCTTGAAACAATTAATCGTTAATAGCGTTAATTTTTTTTAATTTTAAACAGTTAAATTGTTTATTTCGTTGAATAAATATTATTTAACTTTTTTCAAAAATTAATTAATTTTACATTAAAAAAATAAGTAATATTAAATGTACAAATTATATTTTGTTAATAAATAAATAAAAATTTCAAAAATATAAATAACATTTAAAAAAATATATATATTTAATAAGAATGTCTAAATACTGTAATTTAAAATATGATTTAATCTATTATACAGTCTTCGCCAAAATTAACTGATGAACGTAATTGCAATTTATTCAAAGAAGCTTGATCAAATTAACCTGAAATTTTTTTTGCAACGATGGATTAATGGGAAGCACAAACTATATTTAGGAAATTTAAAAATTTTAACTTGGTCAATTATGAGACAATAAAATCTGTACAAAAAAATCTACCGTGTTTATAAAAAATTTAAAATATACAAATGGTTTAGTATTAAAAATAATTAAATACGTGTAATTTTATTTTTTTAAATTTTGACGTAAAGCAAATTTGGCCAGTACTACAAATTTAAAAATGCAATATTTGTAACTTATACAAGTTAAACATCTTTGGTTGTTTTTATTTAAAAATATTTTTTATATTTCAACTTTTGAATATTAATGCTAGTTATAATATAAAAAAGTTTAATAATATTTACCAGAAACATTTCAAAAATAAAAACAAATTTTTAATTTAATTTGACTATAATTTTTATCTTAAATGTAACTCATATTAATTTATTATAATTTATAAAATTATTGTTTTAATTTGTCATAGTAATTTTGGTAATAATAATCATTTTACAATAAAATATTTTTTATTAATTATAATATTTTATTACAAATCTAAGGTAAAAATATTGTTCCAAAAATATTAATTTCCAAATTAAAATGTTTTTTGAATTATTTAACAAATAATTAAAAAAATTTACATTAAAAATTAATTTTTATTAAAAATTCTTGTTTATATTTGTTTTAATTTTTAAAATATTTTTTAGTGTTACATTTAACTATAATTATAAATAAAAATTAATTTATAGTTTTAATTTATTTATTTACAAATTTTTAAATGTAGTTTTTTTGGTTTTCAAAAGTTTGAATATAATGAAAAATGGTAACAGGTTAATATTTAAAAAAACAAAAATTGATTTCAACAATTATTTTGTGCAGTGAATTATTTTAATATTTTTAGTTAGTTAACTCAAAACACATTTTAATTTTTTTAAAATTAACTAGCTCGTTTTATTCAAAAATATTTTTATAGTAGATCGGTTAATAAATTCCATAGTTGCAAAAAAAATTATGGTAAAATTTGCATAACGTACCGTGCCGTGCCGTGCCGTGCCTGGCATGGCATGGCATGCCTTGCCGTGCCGTGCCTTTTTCGACAACCCTATTAAATTATATATTTAAATATTATTATAGATGTTTTTTAACAAATATTTTTAAGATTTTGTTTAAGTATATCAATTTTTTAATGATTTATATTTTATTTTATGTAGTGAATTTATATGTGTTTTATAAAGAAAAAAAATTGAAAACAAATAATTTTAATAACATTTTGTATATTTGATTTTACAACTAACTTCTTGTTTACGGTTTTTTTTATCTTATTAACTGTATATTAGTTTTCAATTTAGTTTCTAATGACGTAACGTTAATAATAAAATTATTAGTTGTTAACACATTTGTTATTAAAATTTACGTCGATTGTATATGTGTTTGACTTAACATTTCCTACAGTTTGCGTATATTTTAAATATACTGTAGGTTTATTTCTGTACTTAACGGTTAGACCACTAACTAGGGAATTTTATTTAAACTTAAACTTTGAACATTTTTATAAAATTAACAATCAATTAAAAAAAACCTAAATTTTGTGACATCTTCTAACATTTATTCACTTAAAAATTAATAATTTTATAATATCAATAAAGTTTATAACTTAAATATTATTAATTATTTAAAAAGAGAAACAAACAAAACTCCCCACAATATGTAAACTCGGAAGTTTTTTGTGTAGAACATTTTAGTGCATTTTCAAGTGTTCGTGTTTTCGCTCAAAAAAGCGTGCAATGCAGGAAAACTAACGGTATTTGTTGCATTGTTTTTTCTTAGCCAATAAAAAACTGTGGAGTTTTGACCCAAACAGACAAAGCATTAGCTATAGACAAAGCTGTAGCTATAAATAAAGCAGTAGATACAGACAAAGCAATATCTATAGACAAAAGAGTAGTTATAGACAAATGGATAGATACAGCTATTGCAAAGAGATATTTAATAGAAATAGCAAAAACATATTCAAATAAAATTAATTTAATTTTAAACTAATTATTGTTATTTTGTTGTTTAAATATCACAAATTTTTTACAAATAATTTATAAAATCTGTAACAAATATTTTAAAATATCTGTTACAGATTTGTTAAATAATTTGTAGAAAATTTGTAATATTTAACCATAGAAATGTCAATATATAAATAAATAATTATGTAAATAATGTTAATTTGCTCTAAATTAATTAAATAAAAATGTTTAATTGTTTGTTTACCATCTCCGATCAAAGCATGTTTAGATCTGAGATAAATTAATAGTCAATTATATCTGTATTGCGCTAATTAAACATTTATTAAACTGATTGTTAATTACTATATTTCTAATTACTAGATTATTAGTCCACGCGATTTATTTCTAATTATTCATAATTGATAAACACTTAGTTTCTCAATTGATAATTATTTAAAACTCAAATTGATTATTATGTTAGAGTTATCAATAATCACACTCTGCGTAATGTTATATAATTAGTATTGCCATTCCCAAACAAATTAAACAAATTGCATTGCATTTACATATTAGTTTCGCGCTATAGTATTTGCACCGGCAATACAATTTGGTTTATAATTTTTGCAAACAATTAAAAGATTAAACATAGTCGATGCCGATTTAATGCCAATTACAATAGCAAAACACAAAATATTAATTTTAACAAATAGCGTTAAAATATTCGATTATATAAACATATGTCTAAAATAAATTATATATAAATATTATTTATAAATTAAGTTTTAAATTATAATATTTATATTTATTGAAAAATTAATAATGGTATAATTTTTTAATTTGTAATTATATTTATCAAATAATTGTATTTTTTAAAAATAATTTATAACAGTTAATACATTTGTTACGTATAAAGTAATTGGTTTATTTCAAATTAAGTTATATTTCAAAACATTAAATTAAATTTAAATCTGAAAACATAGCAAATCATTTTGTAATGCTTTTGAGTTTTGGTTTATATTTAATGTCATTCATTAGGGCGGTTTTTAGCTGGGGTGAAAACTTCCTAGTTTGAAAAATCCTGGCAGTTAGCGTATCTAAAATACTAAGTAAAACTCCCCAGTTATGTGTACATATGTATTATGTATTACGTATGTATGTATTATTAAATTATTTTATGTTGGTGGGCAAACTGTTAATATATATTATGTATATTTTCTATTGAAAAAATCAAAATTAGATAAAAATTTAGATTAACATTTAGTTAATTATAGGAATGTGGCCTTTGTCGGCGGCTATTTCTATATTAGTTTATGTTTGATAGTAACTTGTAAGTTTTAAAAAAATATTTTTATGCGTTTTTTCAATAATTAATATTAAAATTAGTTTAAGTTAAATAATTTTGCTAGCAGTCAACATGCGTGGGCAAAATGATTTTTGCAAATAAAACTCATATGTCTTGATTAAACGCAATTTGGTACAATTTGGCTTAAATAGTTAACTTATATTAAAAAAATAAAAGCCTTCGACCAAAAATTTTAAAACATTTTTTAAAAATAGTGTTTTTAATTAAACTTTTCATGATGTAAAAATTTATTTAAAAGATTTAGAATTTAAAATAATGTTTTTGATAAACTATGTCAAAGTTGTAATCAAATTAATTTAAAATGTATAAAAAGTAATGAATTTATAACTATCTAATTTAATTTTTAAAATTATTTGTTAATTTTATTTTACACGCAAAAAACCTTATTTAAAGAATTAAAAAAAATATTATTTTTTGGCTCACCATTTCAAAATAATAAATAATATTTTAATTTTAAAATAGTTAATTAAAATTTGATTATTTTTATATATTTTAATTTAACAATAATTTATCTTTGACAAAGTTTACCAAAAATATTATTTTAACTTGTAAATCTTTCATATAAATTTTTATAAAAACTCATTTGAATTAATTTTATGTGTATTTAAAATTACTTTAACTTTTCAAGTTAAATTTTAATTTAGCTAGTTTAGTTTTTATTTTAAAATCAAAATTAAATTTTTAAGAATTTATTTGATTTAATTTAAAATAAAAATTTAATAAATTAAAACAAATTATTTAAAAATAATTTGATAGCAAATTGTTGTTGAAATGTAATTCAATAAAATAATTTAGATAAATTTTTAAATATATATTTATTTGCTTTTAAAATATTCATTGCAAAATAATATCAGCTAAAGCGGAAAATATACTCGTTTTATTTTGGACAGTAATTTATAATAATTTATAATTTTATTTTCAAAATTTCTAGTAAGCCATTTTATTAGTTCATTTAAGTAGTTATTATACTAAAAATATAGATTTTATTTTTATATTCTTACATTGTTATATCTTGATTTAAATTTAGTCTCTGAAAACTAGCATTTTAAATTTTTGCCATTTATTTAAAAATTAGATGTGATAGAATAAATTTTTCTTCATAGTTTTAAAGCATTTATAATTCAGCATAAGTCTGCATTAATTAAAAATTTTAAAAATATACAGTTAATTTTTTATATGTTAAATAGATAATTTTAAAAACATTATAATAATTATGTAAAACCAATGTAAAAATGTGTCAAAAATAATTGTTTTTAACTATGCAAAATAACATTCAATTATCTCTTAAATTTATTGATTTATTTAAAATATTTTTATTTTTGACTGAAATAAAGTGATTAAAAATATTTTTAACGTGTAATCTAAAAATTAATTATTTTGCATATAAAAAATTAACTGTATGGGTTAAAAATATTTTACCAATGCACATTTTTATAAAATTGCAAATACTTTAAATCTATAAAGAAAAATTTATTCTAACCCATCTAGTTTTTAAAAAAATAACAAACGTCAAAAATTTTATTTTTGGAAGACCAAAGTTTAATTAAAATTTAACAATGTTAGAATTAAAAAATAAAATCTAAATTTTTATTATAAAAACTACATAAATGAATTAATAAAATGGCTTACTAGAAATTTTAAAAATAAAATTAAAAATATTTAAAAATTACTGTTGAATAAAAAAAACGAGAATATTTTCCGATATAGCTGATATGAATATTATATTGCACCAACCTTAAATAATATTAAATAAAATATGCATATAATTGTAAAATGAAGTTTACATTTATTAAAATAATTTAATATTTTTTAGATTAGATTAAATTAATTTTTTTTATTCGCCAAAAATTTTAATAAAAATTTAACAAAATAATTTAATAAATTTTCTAAAACCAACTTGTTCTAAGGTTAATATCTAAGTTAAAATCAACTAAAAAATTAATTTATAAAAATTAATTACTTATTTAATAAATACATTTTTAAATGATAAAAAATCAAAAATTAAAATTGAATTTAAGTGCACATAAATAACGTTTTAATTTACTATTATTTTTTTATCCAGACATGTTTATATATTTCACTATGTAAGTTAACACATTAATATTAATTTTGTTCCATTTATTTATGGTAAAGTTACAAATTAAATATATATTAATTTTAATAATAAAACTGTAAATTTTTTTTATTCATAATTTTAATATAATTTTTTTGCATATAAATTTAATTTTGGTTATTAAGACATACAGTTATTTATAATCATATAAAATTTATTTATACATAAACAAATTTCAAATTTACTAATTATTAATAAAATTTTTAAAAATTAAAATGAGTTTTTTCTTAAAATATGTTTTATATTAATTATATTGTTTGATTTATAATTTAATTATTAATTATTTTATTAAAAGTTATATTAAAATTTATTATATTAATCTATAGGAATTAATAAAATTAATTTTTACAAAACTATCCAGCAAAATATATAATGCTTATTATTTTGTTAATCAATTTAATACAATATATACAAAAGTTTTTGAATGTAAATATATTTAATTAAATAATCTCTTTATAACATTATGTGTAAATATTTTTTTAAAAAATGAAAACTGTTTGAAAATCAAGTATAAATTCATTTGACTAAACATTTTTTCTAATGTAAATTTTGCAACTAAAAGGTTAAATAAAATACAAATAAAAAAATCATGGATCTAAATATGGTCTCCCACATTTAAATTTATTAAATTTTTTCATAGTTTAAATTTTAAAATTTATTTAAAATTACAGTATGTACAGTCAGTTTCAGAAATGTGTAGCCAAAAACGAAGTAGTAGAATAATGCGCACTCTGGCGCAACTTTATTT
>JAQFXP010003250.1:0-12955 GCA_034693685.1 Belba bartosi | reverse complement strand
TATAGCAATATTCTAATTTAGCAAGCGATCTATTAATTTAAGAATAAATTACAACTATATAAGTCTAAACAAATATGACTTACAAATCATGGATTGAATTCTGATTATCTGATACTTGTTTTACTGAATTTAATTGATTTTGTAATTCATCGATAGATTGATTTAATTGTATAAAACTTTCGTTCATTTTATGAATATTTCAAAATATGATTTAATTCAAATTGAATGAAAAGACAAGCCATTCATAAACCAAAACAAATTAATAATTACGTAATTTGTGATGAATTATAAAACACTCGTGTTCAATTATTTAAAACTTATTTTGATTACCGATTAATTTTTATTAATTTAATTTAAATTTTTATAAATTAAATTTTTAATTTGTTCAAAATAATTAATAAATTTTAAGATAATCTGAATTCAAATAATAAAATCAAAAAACGCCCAAAAAATATGAGATATTTGAAAGAAGCGCTGAAAGAAGTGCTTCAGTTCTGGCAGTGTTGGCAATGTTTGCGCATTTGAACGCATGTGTTGAACATGAAGTCTATAATAACGCAAACCCAAACTCGTTGTAAGCATTGAATGACTAAATGTGTGTTTGCATTGAAATAACATTAAAAGCATTGAATGTTTTCGGAAAGCATTGAATGAATGCATTTCTGCTCTACGTTTACAGTACACTACAGTACGACTACAGTGTGTCTATGTCTGTACTGCACTGTAATGTGAATCGCAGTCACAGACGAGTGGATCACTGATCGGTGTAATCGACGCAAAGCCGGCCAACAGTTTGTTACACGAATTCAGATAATTCTGATTTACAATACATTTGATATTTTAATAATTTTGGTATACATTACGACTAATTGTTTTTATACATTGATTAGTGGATTAGATTCAAACAACTCATCCATCGATACATTGTCTGCCATATTGTCTGGCATTCAATGCAAAAGAGTTTCGAAATTTAATTTTTAAAAACATTTAAAGTTTTATTAAATAGTTTTCATATTTTCAAAACACATTCAAACGTTTAAATCGTTTATTGAATTGTAATTATTATTCAAACCGTTATTGGATTTACTATTCATTTGATTCATTAGTGTTTATATTTCAACAACTTTTCAAATCAACTCTTAATTCGTTTTTCGATTGATTTTTGCTATAATTAGTATTAATTAAAAGGATTTGTATTAATTGCAAAATAAGTACACATTTGGACTGAAAAGCATAGTTTGACAAACGATTGAGTCATGTCTTCGTCGGGTTATAGTCTGGAAGAGTCCAACTCTGACCGAAATGTCGAGATTTGGAAAATCAAAAAACTGATCAAAAGTCTTGAGGCCGCGAGAGGGTAAGGCTTGAGGGCATGGCTGGAGGGAAGGCATACAACCAATGATTGATTGTCTAATTGATTGTCTTTAGGAACGGAACGTCAATGATATCATTGATAATACCACCGAAGGATCAGATCTCTCGGGTGTCTAAGATGTTGGCCGACGAGTTCGGCACCGCTTCCAATATAAAGAGTCGAGTGAATAGACTGTCAGTCTTAGGCGCCATTACGTCAGTTCAGCACAGATTGAAATTATACACAAAAGTGCCGCCGAATGGGTTAGTCATATATTGCGGGACAATAGTGACCGAAGAGGGAAAGGAGAAGAAAGTGAACATAGATTTCGAGCCCTTTAAACCCATCAACACATCGCTATATCTCTGTGATAACAAATTCCATACCGAGGCCTTGTCCGCACTCCTGGCCGACGACAACAAATTTGGGTTTATTGTAATGGACGGCAACGGAGCCCTATTCGGGACATTACAGGGGAATACCCGCGAAGTTCTGCACAAATTTCCGGTCGATTTGCCAAAAAAACACGGTTTGGGATAACAGTTGTTATATACTATCTATTGATTCAATACTAATGTCTGTATTGTTTGTATTGTTTACTTGTGTCTGAAGGACGTGGAGGTCAGTCAGCGTTGCGTTTCGCGCGACTCCGAATGGAGAAACGACACAACTATGTGCGCAAAGTGGCCGAAGTGGCCACGACTTTGTTCATTTCTAACGACAAACCAAATATTTCGGGACTAATATTGGCCGGAAGTGCAGATTTTAAGGCAGAGCTCAATCAGTCAGATATGTTCGATCCGGTAAGAGAACTGAATTATGTCTTAAGTTATGTGATGTCATGTCATGTCATGTTTTACTTCACATTGTCTTACAGCGACTTCAGGTAAAAGTATTAAAATTAGTGGACGTCTCCTATGGCGGAGAAAATGGGTTCAATCAGGCGATCGAATTGTCGGCCGAAGTGTTGTCTAACGTTAAGTTCATTCAAGAGAAGAAACTGATCGGTTTGTACCACAACTACTGCCACAACCGCTCTTTAGATGATTTGTTGATTAATTGGATTATAATTGCTTTAACTGATCCAAAGGTCGTTACTTCGATGAGATATCTCAAGACACCGGAAAGTACTGCTTCGGAGTAGAAGACACTCTGAAGGCACTGGAAATGGGTTCGGTAGAGATCCTGATCGCGTGGGAGAATCTGGATATCATTCGATATGTGCTCAAGAATGCCAACTCTAATGAGGAGAAGATTCTCCACTTAACGCCAGACCAGGAAAAGGATAAATCACATTTCGTTGATAAGGAGACGGGAGTCGAGTTGGAACTCTTGGAATCCATGCCTTTACTCGAATGGCTCGCAAATAATTACAAACAATTTGGGGCTACCCTTGAGATCATTACTGACAGGTCTCAGGAGGGCTCGCAATACGTCAAAGGGTTCGGTGGAATCGGAGGTAAATATGTTTTTGTTTTATATTTTATTATTTGTTTAAATACTTTTATAATAATTAACAAAATCTTTAAAAATCTAAACAAAAATAGTTGAAAATGTTATACTCAGTATTGGCTCAATTATCTATGTAATTGAAGTCAAATGAAGTCTTTTTTAGTTTAGTTTAATTATGTATTTTTGACAACATCTTAAGGGTCGCTGATATTGATATTTAAGTTCACAAATCTGTTGACTAAATAATTAAGTTTAATATTTTGGATAAAAATTATAACTGATTTGATTAAAGCCTTAGCGCCAGAAAAATAAGAACTTAAGCGTTAAAAGTCACGATATAATGAAAGCATACTTTTTATACATTTTATTACTAAAACTATTTATAAAATATAATAAATTTCTCGACAAAACCGAATGTTTGTTTAGTCTCCGGTTTGTAAAATGTAATTAAGTTTTGAGTAAACGAAACGTGTTTTGGAATTCTTACTCTTAAACTTCAATAGTTTTTAGAATGCCTTTCGTCTGTTTATGTCAAATTCATTCAGTTTTTTGTAATTTTTTAAACCAGTTTTAAGTTTAATATTTATATTTTTTTTGTATAAGAATTTGAATTAGATTTTAATACTAAAATTCAATGTCCATTAGATACATCAAACTTAGATTATTTGTCACATGTTTTTTGTCTTTTGGTCTAAAGAACAGTTATTTAAACAAAAGATAAGATATTTTTATTCGAAAGCATTCTCTTGTTTATTGAAATTGATTTCGAAATATATATTTTTTCATTGCTTTCGTTTTTTAAAGCATTTGAGTTAACACTACTCCTCAACAGGTTTCTCATTGGTGTCAAGGAATTGACATTTCATTTCATTTCTACTTTTTTTTATTATACAAAACTATTTTCCAGTCATTCGTTCAATTAATTGCTAAAAAATATATGATTTGATTAATGAGAAACAAAACGAATAAATAATTTGTTGCAACTATTTCTGACATTTACTGTATTCTTAGGTTAGTTTAGCATAATTTCAATAGAAATGACTAATTAGTGAAATGCAATGAATTGAATGTTTGCAAATTGCATAACTGTTATAATAATAAATTTAGTATTGATTATTGGAACCGAAAGTCTAATCCAAACCAATATGTGTTTGTGTTTCCGATCGCGACTATAGGTATACTCCGATATAGAGTCGATTTCCAGACATTAGACCTAACGGACGGTTTAGACGAATACGAAGATTTGGACGATTTCTAAGCGAATAATTATTTTCTTTTACAATAAATCCAATTGTAATGGATTTCTGTTCGAAAGTAACAGAATTCCGGAACAATTCGATGCGATTTTATATTAAGAAATTCCTTCAGTGAAGGAAAAAGATATTTGATTTTGAGTGAAAATAAATATCTGAATTGTTAATAAAGATTGCGTTCATTTGATTTAATCTAATAGAAGGAAAGCATAATTTTAGATAAATTTGATTTGTTTTTTAATTAATTCAAAGAAATATTACAATTATTTGTTTTTTCTGGAATGAAGTTCTCAACAACTTATTTACGGAGACATTCATTTCGAGTCATTTTTTATATATCAAAAAAATGTTTGCAATTATTGTAAAGAACTTTTCGAAACTCATTAACTCTTTTGAATCAAATGATAAAACTTTATAAATCTATTATTTTATATAAAAACAAAATCTGTTTCTATTGATTGGCCAAAAGTTTGGTTTTATTTATTTTAATCAATAAATCCATGATTTCTATGTCTTCTCACTTCAACTGCCGGTCTTCATGAGCTCAAGAAGACATCCAACGGCACCGAAATAGCCCTCGTGTTCGAGGAATAGCGCTTTGAGAGTGCCGTCGGACCAGAAGTCCATAGCAAAGGCCAACAATTTCATTGATATCTCATTGACGCGCAAGAAGTTGCCGACGAATACCACTCTTTCGATGCCTTCGTTGACGGCACACATCCGGGCGATTGAGCCGATGTTATTGGTTATGGTGACTAAGGTTGCTCTGGCCAAGTCGGCCGGTGTCGCCAATTGGCGCTTCTCTCTGCTCGACATATTCCCAAAGCTATAACCAATTCAACAAAATATAACAATTAGAACACAAACAGAGCTAACAGAACAGAATGGAATGGAATGGCCAGACCTGCTCGCGACTATGTCACCGCTCAGACGGAACTTCGGGTAATCGCCGCCATATATATCGCGCACCAATTTGTCAACTTTGGTGGAGTCGCCACTGGCGGCCAGTCGTATGGCGTCTTCGAATGTTTCACAACCGGTGAGTAAAGCACATAAGCCGAGGAAAGTGCCGCCACCTATACTGGAACCGCTCACTCGCTTGTATTTGTCCGGAGAATAAACGGCTAAAATGCTAACTCCGGACCCGATGTTCACCACTAGGAATGGGTACGGATGGCTGAAGTCATAGGGCGTTTTGTGGCACTTGTCCTCATCCAAGGGCTGGTTGAGGTAATAGCACTCGTGTTGGTTATAGGCCTCTATGTAATGGATTCCATGGATTAGTGAATCCAATTCATCGAATTTGTGTAAAGAGAGGTTCACTTCGCGCCGGAAGTCCTCCTCGAACTTGAAGGCGCCGCCACCGGTCGCACAGATAGTGCTGGCCATGTGTGCGATGCCCTTAGATTTGGCCAATTTGAGGAATACCGGCATTTCGGAAGTTGGGAACCGAATGAAGTGCAGAGTTCCGTATCTGCCGTTTATACAGCAGTTATCCATTTGTAAGTAAACGTCTCTTTTGCCGGTCTTTCCGTACGCGGAGTTCCGCTTCAGGTAATGTCGGATCTTCTTAAGTGTCTCCAACTCCGAGTCGATCTCATCCGGGGATCTGTCGGTCGGCTCGAAGTAGACCAGTTTGACGAGAGAGCCCCCGATATCCATCCCGAACCAGGGCATGGCTGCGGACATCACCCGACCAGTCATTAGTGACCAAACATTAGTTCATTAGACTCTAGTTATGGCTATTTTCACTTTTTTCAACTTTTGGCTATAATTACTCAAATACTGTATTACTAAACACATGAACTCAACTCAAGTCTAAATTCATTTTGATTTTCACTCTTCAAAACAAACGAATGTCGCAAATGTGGGCAACCCTTACAACCCTCACCGACTGACCCCTCACAGTAGCCTACATTTGCGCAATAGTAAGCATTGCACCGATGGCGCAATCTGGCAATGGATGACTAAGCCAGGTCAAAGTGAGACTGTCACTGTCACTGTCAGATTCTAACTCTAACTCTGACTCATTTCTATTGCTATTGCAATTACAGGTAGAGAGTATGTACTGTATTATATATAATATACAATAATATTGCTTATATTGGACTTACAGTATGTACTAATATCGTGAGTTTGTTCTAAATGTTGCCATAAATGTCATACATATTAAACCTATTCTCTATTACCCCCTTTTGGCTGCTTTAGAGTTAATGTCTGAAAAAGTGGCCAAAACTTGAAAAAAGAGTTAATAGTATTGGAAAAAGTTTCGAACCATAGGAGTGTCCGAACATAATGCGGACATCCATTGATAGGACAGTTATTTAGATAAAGAGCGGACATACGGGGGCTAACCATTGGGCCACTGGCGCTCATCTGGTCGTTCATCGATGCCATCATATTAGCGATCAATTCCTTCCTCTTCTTCACATAACTGGGCCTACGATATGGGTTTATGAGGGGTTGGAGAGGTTGGGAGTTGTTGTTACTAAATGTATCATGATCATTGTCGTTATCGTTATCATGTCTTATCATAATATCAATTATAAGATAGAAAGCAACTTGATGATCTTTAAATCTAGTTTAGAACAATTATATGAGAGGTTAGATTGACTGGAAACTAGCAAAATAGCAACATGGCGCTATTTGCAATTCGCAATTTGCACAATACATACAAATATATATTTTATTTAATAATAAAAACAGGCATTACTGCAGTCAATCTCGACTACGTTCTCATCAGTGATTAGACAATTCAAGTTAATTAATGTTCCTCTACTCTACCCTCCTCTCCTCCCCTCCTTCCCTCTCTACCTACCTTTCCTCTCTTGTGCTAACTTCTAATTTTCCCGGATATCACTAAAATAGAATCAAACCAGCCTTCACTTGGCTGGCTCTTTATAATTTGAGGGTCAAAGCATCCAGCTGTTTTGCCATTAGTTTGCCACTATCATTTTGGCAAGATAAACATGTTGATTTTTACTAGTTTAAACGTAACAACTTATGCCTTTCAGCAGATCTAATCAATAGTTTTTTACATTTATCTAATCACTGTTCGACTAATACGAAACTAATATATAAAAAATTGTTTTAATTTCTAAGACTTTTGAAGATTTAAATAAATATACGAATTATTAAATCAATTTTGAGATTCAATTCTGTGTTTATAATACTATTTTGTGAGAGGACAGCACTTTATAATAACTTAAATAACACTATAAATAACGTAAATAATAAAATATATTGTTTTGACCTCCAAATACACAAGCAATATAAGAAATGTCAAAAATTAAATTACGTATTGAATGGATATTAAGTTTTAAACTATAAATATTAAGTTTCGTCATTGAAAAACATTAAAAACAAATAGTTTTTGTCAAAAGTTTGAAAAATTGAATTAAATTAGTTTTTATACAAATAGTTAACAATTGTTTGTCTGAACTCTGAACCGAATCCAAGCAATAGATGGCAATGAGATCAGAGTATTGGTCGCGAAGAGCATACGCACCGAATCACGTGAAGAGACCAAACAATCCGGACTTAAGAGGAAAGTTTGTGGTAAAGGGTCTGAAGCGAGAAATGGATCGATTGTGGCGTTCGGTAAATGCGGCCACAGCTGACGGACAGTTGGGTTACTTTGCAAACATATCGGACGATTCGGACGTTTTGATTGTCTATCACTCGAATGCAGACAATAGAAGAGAGAAGTCCGCGATTGAGAAGAAGTTAAATGAATTGATGTCTAAGTTTGGCGTCACTGTTGACCACAGAAGGGCTGACGAAGACTTCGTTGACTACTCTTATGGCTACAACTCTGACTCTGACTCTGAAATCGATTCTCAGGCGAATAGTTGTGAAGACACCAGAAGTGAGGACACGGATGAAGACATTGTCGACGAAGAGGCCGATCACTCATTGGAATCGAGTTCTGAAGACTCGGAACAATCGGATGAAGAGTCGACTGAAGACTCATCCGAAGACTCAAATGAGTCGGAAAGCAATAGCGGCTATGAATCTGAAGTAGTAATCGAAGAGATCGTCAAAAGAACGACAATTAAACGGAAGAGAAATCCAAACAAACGGATGACTCGATCGGAGTTAAAGAGATCCGGAAAACGGCTTAAGATTTAAGACAATTGCGGAAATAATAGAATCGATTGACAACTGACTCGAATTGTGGTTCAATTGTTTGCTAAACAGATATATATTTTAAATTTTATTTCAAATAACTATTTGTTTACAGATTTTAATATCGAATTTATTTCAAAACCTGAATCTTGTAATAGATTTCAATATAAAATTTCATTCTTTATATCAAATAAAATAATTTAATTTAAATATTGGCTTAAATTTTCAATATTCTGTAATGTTATTGAACTTAATTTAATAGTTTAGGACATTTTTGCTTAATATCCAATTGTTTTATGTTTTTACCAAAAATGTTATTTAAAAGTAAAGAATTTTTACTAAAAAATAATTTATATTAATTGCGATAATTAGACCAAAGAATTGAATGAATGAGAATGTGTTTCAATGTGGTATTTTTAATTTAACCAAGAATATGTAAAGAATTCTTTAACTTAAGTTAGTTCTGATAACCTCTGTATTGTCAAATTAATCTCTTTATATAATCTCTACATAAAAGTCTAAACGATTTCTCGATATCTCTTTCCGATAAAAATATTTATTTATTGGTTTTTGAAGTCTCTAATTATAATTATTAATCAATTAATTCTACTCAGAGTTCATTTAATATCAACTTTAATCTTATTGTGTAAACAAAGCAAATACGAGTACTTTTAAATATATTATGTAAACCTTTTATACTATGACAAACAATTGGTTTCAAATTGAATCTACAGTTTATAAAAAGTACGAAAATTTCGTTTAAAGTTTGTAATAAAATGTTCGTTAAATGACATAAACATGCGATGACTTGAAATTTAAATCATTTGAATATATAATTAAATTAATATTTGATTAGATTTTTAATAATCAGATTATTTATTAATTTATACATAATTTAAGTTAATTTTCTGAACAAATCAATGGACGAGACGTTCAAATGTTTGGTCAATAGTCTGTTGAAGACAACAATTAGTGAACAATCGTTTCAGTCGTTGACAACCCGTGAGAACCAAATAAACCATTTGTTGAGACACAGGAAGTGTCCGATCGATGGTTGGGATGAGTCTACTATTGAACTGTTGGTCAATCGGTTGTCACTTATGGATAGCAATAATTTTGCCAATAATTACGGTTTGGGTGAAAGAGAGGCTCGATTTGGGTCGGAAGTGGTCGCGCGAAGGCATTACCGCTTCGGTCACGGGATCGGACGCTCGGGTGATATCTGTGAACTACAGCCCAAAGCTATCGGTTCTAGTCTTCTAAATGTTTTGACTAATAGTCTAGTGCTGGATGTGATCCAATCAGTGGGTGCGCCCAACACCCGCTCCTGCTTTGTGGTGCCGATGGCCACCGGTATGAGTCTTGTGCTCTGTTTACTGGCTTTACGACAGGACCGACCAAACGCTCAATATGTGATTTGGCCCAGAATTGACCAAAAGTCGTGTTTTAAATGCATAATAACCTCTGGTTTTATACCAATTATTATCGACAATAAAATATTATCCAATAATTCACTGGAAATGGATTTGAAAGCAATTGAAGACAAGATCTGCGAATTGGGAAACGAGAAGATTGTCTGCATTTTGTCGACGACTTCCTGTTTTGCGCCGCGAAATGCAGACGATTTGGTGATGATATCGAAGCTATGTTTGGATCAATCGATTCCTCATATTGTCAACAATGCCTATGGTATCCAATCTTCAAAATGTATGCATTTGTTGGAACAGTCGTCAAGAGTGGGTCGAATCGATGCGTTCGTTCAAAGCACTGATAAGAATTGGTTGGTTCCGGTCGGCGGGTCTGTCATCGCCGGATTCGACACTAAGTTCTTGGACCGAATCAGTAGTACATACGCCGGTCGCGGCTCTAGTACTCCATCTCTGGATGTTTTGATTACTTTATTAAGTCTTGGAATCAATGGATTCAAACAATTACTGAAAGAACGGAAAGAGAATTACAATTATCTTAGGGAACAACTGAAGACAATCGCCGAAACATTTGGCGCTCAAGTAATCGAAACCAAATCGAATCAAATATCGATTGCAATGACTCTCGAAATGTTCGACAACTCAGAGATCAAAACAACAGAATTGGGTTCAATGCTATTCAAGAGATGTATATCCGGCACAAGAGTTGTGGCCATCGATGGCAAGACTAAAACGATCGGTGGATATGAGTTCAAGAACTGGGGCTCTCATACCGATGCGTACAGACATTCCTATATAACGGCCGCCGCAGCCATTGGGGTCACCAAAGAAGACATTAATGTTTTTATTAAAAAACTTAATTCTGTTTTGAATTTATTGTTGAAAAAACAAAATAATTTATTAATTAATAGCGAATTAAATAAAAATTTATAGTTTTTTACTCAAATAATATTTCTTATCAATGACTCAAATGGTTGTCTCAATAGTTAGACTAATTTGTGTAAACTTTATGTAAATAGATGTTTTAAAATTTAACTTGTTTAAATTCTAATGCTTTATTCAATTACTGTATTAATATAAATACTGTATTATTTCGTTAATTGAATAAGGAGTTAGAATTTGAACAAGTTAAATTTTATAAGACATCTATTTACTCAAAGCCTACGATAATTAAATTAGTCTAGCTTAAATTTATATTTGGTATTATGCTGTATTGTATATTTTTATAGAATGGCTTTAAAACCAGCATACATATTTTTATTTTTAATATAAATGCAGTTTTTCTTCAAAACTAATTTTCTAATACATTATTTGCAACAAAAACTGTTAATTATTTCCAGTTTTGGTACTTTTATACCTAATTCCCAAAACACATTCGAGAGGTTAATAAAAAGTTTACAGTTTTGGTGATGTGTTATATCGATCTAAAAATAAAAGAATTCATTCCTTTGCGTATTCATTGAGAAAATTCTTGTTTAATGTTTAGAATGAGAGGGCGTTTGCGCTCTTCTCTTGTTTTGCAGTGCTCTTCAAGAATGATAATAATGTGATAATTTAGTTAAGAATTTCTTTATTAAAGAATAAATTTTTGTAATAATTTATGTGAAAAATGATACTCAAACTGATCACAGCTTTCAGTTTATTCACCGCTTATATTGAATGTCAAGGTCTGTATTCTAGAGCTAATATGCATTTAATTTTTGAAATGCATTCTTGAAAAAAGAAAAAATAGTAAAAAATTGCAATTTATTTATAGAAACCTACGCCAAAAAAGACGTGTCGGACGTCTACAACATCTACACAACTCAGGCCTTCTTCGTTCAGATAACTACCGATGCGTTCGATAAAGCGATCGAAAAGACCGACGAAATTGAGTTCATTGCCTCGATTCTAGGAATGCCTGATCTGCCCGTTTGGATGCACTACAGGCACCTGAACAGCACCAGTAGGGCCTTTCTCTACGGCTCCCCTTCGCCCAAAGATGACGGAGACATCGAAATTGAAATAATTGCTATAAATCAATACAATTATGACACGACTAAAGACGTTATGAAATTCCGAATTATCAAAAGAGAAAGTATTTATTATTCCTAAATATAACTAATTATTCATTTATTCCATTTCTATTTATTGTACAAAATATTCAATTAATACAACATTAAAACTAATCAATTCAATACATATTGAGCAATAAATTTGCACATAATATGAAAATCAGATTCAGAATCAAAATACAATTTAAACATTAGTTCGTTTAGTATCAGTTCTCTCGGTTGCACATACACTAAGCGTACTTACAATTACATACAATTAACAATTTTTTAAAATTAAATAAATACAAAAATTGTAATTAGAATGCATTTAAAAATTAATAGTATTTAAAAATATATAATAAAAACATAATTAAATCATTATGAAAACTATTTATAATTAAATAAAACAACAATTAAAAATACAATGTTTTAGTATTGAAGATTACATTGTTTATTCTTAATCAGTTTATCCCAGAGATTGAGAAGGTCAACCAAAAAATTCTCCTGATTTAGAAAATTGGCATTTACTCCCCCCCCCCCCCCTAGCATGTTGTCCGCAAAAAGCACCCCTTGACTTTTTGCCGATTGCCGAAGGCGACCGGCAAATTTGTGGAGTTTGTGACCAAATTAGGAAAATTTTCGGTTTAAATCTAGTTAAATTGGGGAAAATTTTATTATAAATATATGGGTTTTTTGAGCGTTTTTGGAAAATCCCTTCCCTGAAACCCCTAAGGTTTTTGGCCAAATTTTTTTAAATTCCCTCTCCTAATTCCCTGGATTGGCCGACCTTCTCAATCTCTGGTTTATCCTCAACAATAACTTGTTTTATTTATCGTAATTATAATTAGTTATTATTATTAATTATTAAGCATAATATATTATTGTTATTGTTATTATTATATTATATATTTAATATTGCGTTTTTCAAAAAAAAAATTTTTCACTATTTTTAAAATTTTAAGACTGTGTCAAAAACTAAACTAATAATTTAATTTTTATAATTTTAAATAAGTCTAAATTTTAAAAATATTGTTAAAAAATAAATTTTACAGTTTTTTAAATACTTTAATCCGTGAACTTATATTAACAAACAAATAGTTCTAAGAAAATGAGAAAAAGTTAAAATTAACTTTAATTTATTCAATGCTCATAAAGTAACAACGGAATATTATGACCGGATACCGGATTTGAGTTTTTATCTAGAGTATTTCAGATTTATGCAAGTTAATTACCTAAAATTTATCTGAAAGTTTTTACATTTTAAAGATAAATATCGTTTTATATTTATTTGTTTACTTATTTATTTAC
>JAQFXP010003249.1:0-12960 GCA_034693685.1 Belba bartosi | reverse complement strand
TTTTAGAAATATTGTACAAAAAATTATTTATTTAATGTTTATATTTAAATATTCTCCTAAATCGAGGTACAGTTTATGCTATGTGTGCAGACATTTACAGTCTCCTAAATCAGGGTTTCTCTTATCTGCGATTCCCTTAAACCCGGGTAAGTTAACATTATAAACCCATAGAAGCTGCCGGTGCAGCAAAAGTCTGTTTCTTAAATCCAAATTCCTTATATCCGAGTCTCCTAAATCCGGATCGTATTTTATTAATATAAAATTAAATAAAACGTTTTCATTGTGAATTTTATAAACTGTATTTATTATTTTAGAAAATTATCATTGTGATAAAAACCAAACTTATTTTACACATTCTTTAAAATTAAATTTTATTTACGAAAAAAAATTATTTAAATATTTATTAATTAAAAATTACATCATTATTTTGCAAACAAACTTAATTTTATTATTTAATTAAATTTTTATATTACCACATCATAGCCACATTCGTAATTTTTTGGTATAATTTGGTAAATATTTTTAAATTATAAAATATTGCAAAATAATTTTAAAATTAAATATTATTAATTTTATTTTGATATAATTATATAAAACATAAATTATTTATAAAAAATTTTATTTTAAAATGTTAGTTTTTATTATGTTAATTAGAATATATTTTTAAATTTTATTTAAACAAGAGAATAATTTTGTTTTATAAAATATATTATCATTGTTATAAATTAATATCTACTCTGCCAATTAAAGAAACGTATATACATATAAATATATCATATTTTATTTTGTTTTTTAAGTATTTGTGATACTCCATATCAATTTACGGTAATATTTTTAAACCTAGAGTTAAGAAGAATCCGGATATAAGAAACAAAAATATTATGAACTTGCTATTCTTTTAAATTAAAATTGTATTGTATTAAATTTATGAATACCAATTAATTTATTGTCAATAAATTAAACAACAACAAATTACAAATTTTGATAAAACTGTATAATATAATTAAACATAAAATAAATTAAAATATATTTAAAATAAATTTAATTAGTATAAATTAAAACAAATCTATTAAGCAAATCAAATTATAAAATAGTTATATTCATTTATAAATATATTTAATATCAATTAAATAACAAATTATTTATTTGGCTATAATAATTTTATAAACATAATAAAATTAAATTTACTAAATAACATAAAACTAAATTATTATTTACTGTTTATTAAATTGTTTAATTTTTTAAAATAATATTTTATACTTGTTATATTGTTAGAATTAAATTTAAAAAACAATTATTTAAAAAATTATATGAAAAATAATTATTTATAAAATAATTTAATATAAATAAAATAATAAATCTATTCAACAAACTTGTAATAAATTTATAAATTATATAGCAAATTTTAATTATAATTTTGATTAGATATTTGATATTTTCTAAAATGTTTTTTATCATTTACAGTGCTTGAAATTGTTATATAAAAATTGTGCTTAAATAGTATTATTTTTCAAAATAAAAATTTACGTATTTTTGCTTTCAAATTTAACGGTTTGAAATAAATAAATTTTATTTTGAAAAATAAATTTTCAAATTTTTTTTATAAAGCTGTGACCTCTAAACTGGCCAGCAGGCCAAGTAACAAGTTCAGTATATTTTGTGCTTGTATGTATTATGTATTAATGTATGTGTTAGTAAAAAAACAAATGAGATATTTTATTCAATTTTTTTTTAATTAATTTTATATTTTATAAAATAAAAACAATTATTGTATTTTTAAATATTTCTATTACAAGAATAATTTTTTTAATTTTATATTATATTATATGATTTTATCAAAATTAAAATAATTTTTAAAATTTTTTATTCAACAACTTAATTAGATGTAAATTTAGAAATTAAATGTTTATTAAACTTAAAATTATTTAACAGCTTTATTTTTAAAAATACAAAAATATAATAGTTTGGTTAAATAAAATAATTTATTTATTATTATGAAATATTAAATTTGCTTATTATTATATATATTTAAAAAATAAATTGAATTACAAAATAATTTTTTTTGTTCAAACATTATTAATTTTTAATTTTGTTACGAATAAATTAAAAATACTAATTAAATGGTTTTAATCAGTTTTGTATTTATAATAAAAATTTTAAGTTAATTAAAATAATAATTTTTTAAAATATATAAATTTAAAATTAAATTGTTAAATTTTTAGCTACGAATTTTAATAAAGATTATCCTGGGATAATTTTGTTAATTATTATTGCTGTTGTTGTTTTATTAATGTGTTTGCTTAATTTAAAAAAATACTAATTGAAAGTAGTGCTTAAGCAGCTAATATGTAAAAATGTAATTTTATTTATAATTTAATATGTAATATAAATTAATTAAATATTTGTTTTAATAACATACATTTCTTTTAATTAACAATAATCTAATAACAGTTTAGATTTGAAGATTAAATTGATTTAAAAATTAAATACATTAAAACAAAACTGGGTAAACAAAATTTAAAAATATTTCCGAATTAATATTCTAATATTAATAATTATATAAAATATGTTTAATAATAACAAAGTAATGAATTATTTATAAAGAATTAAAATTATGCCAAAATCAAATAGCAATTTAATTAAACGATTAATTTTATGTTTAACTATTGTAATTAAATGTAATTATTAATTAAATAAAATTTAAAATATGCTTGAAGCTATATTTAAAACATTAATTTAAAAATATATTTAGAATTATTACAAGTTTAAAATTTAAAATAAAAAATAATAATTGTTTATTAATTAATATGTTATGGTTTAACTGAGACATGTAGTGTAATAAATGGCCAAACATTTTATGACACAAATTATTTTGAAATAAGCACAATATTAGATAAACCTAGTTTAATATTATTCGTAGTTTAGATGATAAAAACTTTAAAACAGATTAGCCTAATTTATGAAACAAACAGGTTGTATTGAGTAATTTTGTTTTATCTGGTTATTATAATTTACCAAATTTAAAGTCAGTAGAGTTTGTGATCGAATCTAAAGCTATTCAATGTTTAAGAACTAAAGATATCCGCCAAATATATACCGACAATTCGGTCAGAAGTATTAATCGGAATATATATTTAAATAAACAATTTAACTGAAAGAATATTTTAATTAAAAAAACATTATAAAATAAATTGTTTAATAACTATGTGACGGTCGAGTTTGGAGGCGTCACATGATTAGACGTCGACTTCAAACTGTCGCTGTTGTTGTTAAGAGTGTGAGTGGTATTGAGCGATACGAATGCAAATTAGTTGTCAATTGAGATAGTGGTAGCACTTTATAAGACCAGTTGTCATAAGTTGTGTTGGAATCAATACGAATCAAATTAAGCGTTGCGTCGCAAATGACAATATATTTGGCGATAAATGAGAACAGAAATCGGCTGATTTTTGTTGAGTTGCGCGCGAGAGTTGCTAATAAAAAAGTAATCGATTTAACTACAATTAAATTTAATTCACTTTCATATTCAAAACACAATACAATCGAAAAGCTATATGTAACACCATTAGTAACAACAAATAGTTAGAGTCGAGTCTGTGCTGCGACTTAAGTACAACTGAGCACTAACTGTGTTAAGGAGCGATTACTCAACAACAACTGAAGTATAATTAGGAATACATTTTGGTTATATGCAATATACAGTCAAAAGAGTAAACTAATCAAGTACAGTTTAGAGATATGAATTGCGAAATAACAGTAATAATAGCGATTAATGTCACGTATGCGCTTACAAAAGTACAGATTATAAAATTAGACTAAATTTTATTCAACTCTGTGATGCAATTTGCTTCAACTGTAAAATTTTTATTTTTCTTTCAAATTATATTTTAAATTTTATTCATTTAATTATTTTGAATGACACAATAAAGACTTACAAAAAATAATATTTTTAAGGTTTAATTTTGTAATTTATTAATAAAATTATTTGTAAGTCTTTATCGTATTTATTTATATTACAAATTAGATTAAATCCGCGCTAGTTATAAAAACTTGTTGAGAATATTTGTGTATCAAATAATAGTGAAAGCAATTATGTTATGGGATTTCGTCAATTATCGGTAGATTACAAATATTAATCTACTTACTAATTAGTTTAATAAACTTTTTGGTTAACCTAATTAATAAACACAATGCAACCGAAATCTTTAGTGCAACTAGATTCAATTTATCAATTAGATTTTTTTTTAATTAGACCTTTTGCAATTTCATGCATAATTATTAGATAAAGTCTCTGAATGTTTCCGCTATTTTTTCCATCGGTGTCCCAACATGTCAATTGTTAATTTTTTCAATTAGTTGGTTAGAAAACTGTATCAAAACGGTCAATCCTACTTTATCACTAATTACTCATAAGCCAAAGAATTTTTTAATGCACAACCCGTAGTAAGGTCAGGTATCATCACTTTACGCTTAGAATGGTAAAGAAGATAGTGTTACAGATTTAAGAGCACACACCTGAACGCTTGTATACGTGCATTAGTGGTTATAAAGTTATTGTAAACTACAAGTAGAAGTCCTTAGAATTTTTTTAAATAAAAAATCTTTACTACACTAAATTAGGGTAAATGAGCGTCGCATTAACACTGCGCCAAACGCATGATTTACTGTATAATTTAAATATGATATTGTAACATATATAGTTATAACTATATGTGTGACAATAACGGATATTTAAGGGATAATCTATTTAAATACAACTCAAACTTAAATTCAATAAAACTAGTAATCAGGTTTATGGCTAAGCTGTCAATACGTTAAGACCAAACGTTGTTTTTAATAAATTATGTTAATTGCTATTAACATAATTTACACATATGCAAATTATCTGAGAAACAGATTGAGCCAATCAGAATTTAACAATTATTTTAAAAGTAGTTTAAAGCCATTAATCAATGAGTTTAATGAGGGTATAAAGAGTGACAACAAAAGAACTAGAGGGGAAATTTGGTTAGGATTCAGTAATTAATGCTTGCTTGGTTTTATATTAATAACTTCAGATTTTATATTTAAAGCTTATTTTACGATTTGCTTATTACTTGTAATTTTGTTTTAATTGATTAACAAATAAAATAATTGAAAAACCAATCACAAAGTTTACTGACTTGGTATAACTGGGCTTCGGGCTCAATGGGCTTGTCGGTTGGGCGGTAAAATAGAGAAGCGAGACCGGACTGAAAGGCAGACCGAAACGAGACTGGACTGAAAGGCAGACCGATACGGGACCGGACTGACAGACCAAACGAGACCGGACTAAAAGGCAGACCAAGACAGGACCAGACTGACCGACCAAACAAGACCGGACTGAAAGGCAGACCGACACGGGACCGAATTGACAGATCAAACGAGACCGGACTGAAAGGCAAGACCGAAACGGGATTGGATCGAAAGTCCAAAACCAAGCCCAAACAGAGAGAGAGAAAGAAAGATAGGACCAGGAAACACGATGTGAAAAAACCAGCAAATCAAAAAAAAAATTGACGGTACGCTACCCATTGACCATTATAAAGTCGAAATCTGACCGGCGGTTAACTAGAGAAGAAGAATGTTTCAATATGGTGGGATTACTTTAGATTTTACTAAATAAAGTTTATGACGACATTTATGTTAAAATCCATCAATCAGAAATTTTAAAACGCCATTGAAATTTAGGCCAAATTACATAATTTTTTGCTAAAATCTAATTTACAACTTTAATAATTTTGATTTAACACCAGTGAAATTGGCAATTTTTAAATTAAATTTATGTAATAATTTTTGCGCTCTAATTAAGAAAACAATTTCCGATATGTGTTTTCAAATATTTTATATTTTACATTTATTAGAAATTAATAGTTATATTAACAACAATTAATTTTTAAACTTTTTGTTTATTACATAATAGATAATTAATAAATTTATATTTATTTTTTTATCAATTTAGAATTTTTTCGCTTAAATATATAAACATTAATTAATTAATTATAAATTTAATAAAATGTAAACATTTAACATTAAATATATGTTTAATAAAAAATTTTAATTTTAAATAGATATAAAGCATTGTTACATAATAAAATTAATAAATTTTTACAAAAATTTTAATTTTATTTATTATAACAAAAATTTAATAATACTAAATTAGAGCTAAAATTATCTAAATAATAGATTTTAATATTTATTTTTGTATTGAAACTGTAAAATAATATTATTATATATTTAAATTTAATTTTAATTTAATAATTAATTGATTTGGTTGGAACAGCGTTATACTAATATTTCGAAAATAATTATATTTATTTGTTCTTTTATTTTTAATTTGATAAATGTGAAAATTTTGTGAAATTTAAACCAAACATAATTTATGTTAAAATTTTATTAGCTTGGTTTGATTGTTTTAGATTTTTTGCTTAAGTTTTAAAAACCAAAAACCTAAAAATATTTTAGTTTTAAATGGATGTCAGTAGCAAATGTAAAATATACTAGGTTAATATTAATTATTGTAAATAAATTAAAATTTGTGTTTAAATCTAAAAAGCAAAAATAAGTTAACTTATCATTATATTTATAAATAAATATAAATTAATGCAAATATAATTTGTTTAAATAAATTAAATGTTAACTGTTGTATTTATTTATAAAACTGTAAAATCTGTATTAATTATAATGATATATAATTTTTATTGTTTATATAATATATTTGGCAGTTAATTCGCATTGCGTTGAAATACATAACAATTATTTGTCAATTTGTATTAGTTTTAATTAATTAATTTATTTTTTTTATTAATTATCGAATTTATAATTGAATAAAATAGAATTAAATATATATTAAATTCAAATTAAAATAATATAAAATAAACAATCAATGATAATATTTTGGATTTAAATATAATATAAAATATTATTTACAAACAATTATTAAATAACCAAAATTATTTAAGAATATGATATAATAAGATAAATCAAAATATGACTAAATTTCTATAAATATAATAATGTTGCTTTAAAAACTAGTAATGGTTGCAGTAGTAATGGTTATAGCTAATTTTACTATAATTACATATATTTACAATTTAATAAATATAATCTAGTTTATAAAATCATAATTAGTTTTGGAGGCATTAATTATTTTATTTCTATATTATTTGAAATTAAAGCAAATCATGAATAATTTTTATAAATAAAAATTTTGCCGTAATATAAACTATTATTTTATATTTATTTTAAATATATGTTAAGAAATGTTTTATTCAATAATATTATGGCTGAAACAAAAAGTCATGTATTAAAAATATATTTTAATTACAAAATATATTGAAAAAATTTTAAAATATAATGCATTTGACAATTCATATTAGAATTAATAGTTTATTTAACTCAATGTAATATTTCAATTTTATTATTTAATTTTTAAAATTTTAATTTGATCAAAAAAATTTTAATTTATGAAAATTTAATTTATTTTTAATTTTAAATTTAATAGGATTAAAAATATCTAACTAGGGAAGGTGTTTATTTAGAAATCTATTTGCTAAATATTTTTGCACAAAAAATATGATCATTTATTATGTAATTCAAAAGTACAATTTATATCGGCAAATGCGCAAAATAAAATCAAAAATTAATTAGTCAAACTAATACTCGTAAATTGGTTTTACTGTAATTTTTATATTTATGTTTTTAATAACAAATAAATTATTTTATCTATTAACAGAATTTTAAACATTTAAGTTACAGTTTTGTTTTATAATTTAAATAAAATTTTAAACTAATTTTATTAATGTAAGAAAAAATATAAATTAAAATTACAGTTTAATAAAGTAAAATTATACTATTTATTAAAAACTATATATACATACATATATGTGTTTATAATTACAAAATTGTACAAAATATAAAATTATTAATTATAAAGATAATACACAATTAATAATTTTGTAAATAATAATTTTATTTAAAAAAAATAATTAATACTATATAAATATTTTAAGTTAATTTAAATTAAATATATTCTTAAAAATTTAATTAATTCAAATTATTATTTAATAATGTCAAATAAAATTTATTCAAATAAATTTATATTAAATGATTATTCTATTATGTAAAATTTGACTATTTTAGTTAATATAACTAAATATTTTAGTGAATTATTTTAAATTAAATTAACATTTTGTTTGATAATACATAACAAAGATAAATTTCTTATATTTTGAACAATATATCTCATAAGTTTAAAATTAAAAATTATTAATACATTAAGGCCTAGTTTAAAAACTCAATATATAAACTTTTTATGTTTACTTGTTTGTATTTCATAGTTTATTTATTTAGACAAAAATTAAAAATATAATAAAATATTATATGATAAAGATAAATATAAAACGATTTTAAACTAAAATATTTTATTTATTACATAAAAATCTTAATAGATAATAATAACTTATATAAACTATATTTGAAATTTATTATTTATATTTTGTACTATTTTGTAATTATAAACACATATATGTATGTATATATAGTTTTTAATAAATAGTATAATTTTACTTTATTAAACTGTAATTTTAATTTATATTTTTTCTTACATTAATAAAATTAGTTTAAAATTTTATTTAAATTATAAAACAAAACTGTAACTTAAATGTTTAAAATTCTGTTAATAGATAAAATAATTTATTTGTTATCAAAAACATAAATATAAAAAGTACAGTAAAACCAATTTACGAGTATTTGTTTGACTAATTAATGTTTTATTTTATTTTGCGCATTTGCCGATATAAACTGTACTTTTGAATTACATAATAAATGATCTTAATTTTTGTGCAAAAATATTTAGCAAATAGATTTCAAAATAAACAACTTCCCTAGTAAATATTATGTCTATTAAATAATAACTTAATACTTTATAAATGTATTATTTGTTAAAATATGCGTACGTTTAAGTTTTTGTAATAAAAATCGATAATATGTTCGATTTGTTCAATATTTATAGTATAGACGTACAATATAAGTCAATAAAACAAATAATGTTTCATCAGTTCAAATAAGACATTAGCTGAAAGCTAAGTCGTTGAAAAAAATATTTAGCATTTTATAAAAAACTTTATTTTAATAAAAAAATTTTTAATCAGACTATAAGGTTTAAACTGAGTGCAGCGTTAACGGGCTCGTAAATTTTAGTGACCTTATAGACTGTTTCATATTTGAAAGTAGAATTTTTAACATCAGGTCGGTTGACAAGGATTTGTGTTTTTTACAAGATCTCCAACTTTAAGTGTTACTTGGTGGTTAGCATTGTTTTAAGCTTTTTCTCTTTAAGTTTGAAAGCGTCAAATCTTTTCTAGGCGCGAATATAAGCTTGCTGATTAAAGATGAATTTGTGTTTAGCTTATTGCAATTTAACATTAAATAAGCAGGTGTGAATCCAGTAATGCCATAAAGAGTATTGTTTTAGTAGTTAACCACACATTTTAAGTCTGTTGACCAGGCTAATCGTATAATACATCAATTAATTATAAAAAATAAAACATTAATTGATATATGCGAAAATGTTTACGTGTGTTAATTATAACGGTATTAAATAAATTATTTTAAATTTTAAAAACTGCAAATTTATCTTATTTCTAAAATTATTTTAATATCAAAAGATTTCATATGAAATATGGACAGTATATCAAAAGAATACTTCTAATACATTAAAATTTTTAATTTGTTTAAATTTATAAATATTAAAAGGAGTTATCCGGCCAAACGTAACAATCTATTTGAATGCACCACTTTTTATTTAGATAAGTGATGCAAGTGCTATGTAAAGCAGGTACATGAAGATTTTTTTTGATAATAAGTTTAGTAGCGGTTCCCTAAGAATATCTTAACTCAAAATACATTTACAAATCAATTCTATCTTAAGTATTACATTTATAACTTATTATTTATTTGAGTAATTTTATAGTAATTACATTATTGTTAGTCAACTTTTACTTGTTTAATTTTGAAAACAAATAATTTGATTAAATAAGTAGATTGATAAAAATGTGATTACTATAAAATTACTCAAATAAATAATAAGTTAAAAATATAAAACTTAAGATAGAATTGATCGGTGAATGTATTTTGAGTTAAGATATTCTTAGGGAACCGCTACTAAACTTATTAACGAAAAAAAAAATCTTCATGAAAATGACAACTTTCCCATCATTTCCCGAAGATAAAATTGATGTCATTTGATTCAGTTTTTTAGTCTTTACATAACCTGATGTTAAAATTTCGTCTCATTTTAACCCCAAAAGATCTAAATAAGATTTTTCAAATTGCCTATTCTTTTAACATTAGAGGGTTCTAAAATTTTTTGCACCCTATTTCTCGACGGATAAACCCTTTGTTAATTATTAACAGAGGTTTTCATTTTAAAATATATTTAATCGATCGAATAAATATTTGTGTTTGTATACTTATTAATTATTTACTTTAGATAAAACTTATATAGAAAATAAAATTAAACTTGTAAAATTTTTAATTAAATTTAAATTATTTGCCTTTTAAACTTGTGTAATTGCAAAAATAATTTTTATTGTTTTTAGATTAAAATTAATTAAATTGAAACCTAAGTCAGATATTAATTTCAAATATTATTTATTATTTTCCAAGTTCAGTGTGTTTAGAGATCACAAATAATAATTTTAATTATTAATAAAAATTTTAATTTTAAACTTAAAAATATAAATAAACAGTAAAAATCTTTAGTTTTTTCAAGGTAAAGTATTCTTCTAATAGGATATTTGGGAAAATCATAATTATTTGAATTTATTATAATATTAATAAACTAAATACATAATCAAATTTAAGTTATATTACAACAGTCGGATCAGTTGTCTGCCATAAATGTATATAATTTTGTTTGTTGGTTTAGTAAATAGAAACTAATTTAAGTTTTATGAATTAGAAAAAAAATAATATATTGGAATTAGATTTGGGAATTTGAATAAATTTATAAACATTTGATTGTGGATATTTAATTAGATTTTCAAAATTTACTTTTAAAAATATATAAGATTTCTACATTCCAGTTTTATTATAAATATATTTTAATACAGCGTGGGCAACTTCAAGGGAACTTTTTAATAAGCTCGTTATTTTTTTCGTAATTTCTCGATCTCATCGCTCTCAAAACGTCTTTTCCCGTCTTGTAGAATATTTTCAAGATTGAATTATTGTTTTGGATGCCCCCAAAAAAGCAGTAGGTGATATTAACTTGCCAGAAAACAGCCATAATCTAAACACCTGTAACTATTGTTTTTGGGGTTATTTGAAGGACACAGTTTATGCAACTGATCCAAAAACAAAAGCAGAGCTTATTAAAGCCATTTTTGATTTAATTAATACATTTACAAATCGATATGATCAGAAATGCAATTGATAATTTTTGACTTTGACTGGAACGTGTTGTTTAAATGTCTGTCGGCCATTTTGAAAATGTTTTTCATTAATTATATAAAACGACAAATTTTTCTGAATAAAATGAAATTTATTTGAATAAAATATCTTTTGTAATTTTGAAATTATTTTAAAATTAAAAAGTTCCCTTGAAGTTGCCCACGCTGTACATTAAATATTAAATTAATTTTTATTGCTAAAATAAATCTGTTTTTTAATATATTAAGAATTAATTAAAAACTAATTTTAATCAAAATTTATAAACTATAATAATCTAGTTTTAAATAAGTTTAATATAAATTTTATAATATATTTAACATTAAAAATTTAATTTAAAAGAAATTAATTTAAATTATAAATTATATAATGTGTTTAAACATGACAATAATTATTGTAAAAAACGTAAAACTATTTAATACTATATATATAAATTATAAAATACTTTAGAACAAAAATTTAAATTAAAATTATTATTTTTATTTACAAAACTGTAAAATTATATAATATAAATAACTAACAAAAGATTTTTAGAAAAAATATAAATTCAAAATATATTAATTATAAAGTTGATTAAATATTTATTTATTTAGTAATTTATTATTTAATGAAATATTAAATAAATTTATTTAATTTTGGTTATATTAATTATTTGAATATGGAAAAGAAAACAATAACTAATTTATTGTTTTTTTATTATTTTTAATAATATTTCTCTTGGACAAATGTCAAATACAAATTTAAAATAACGTTAGGTTTGCCAATAATAACAATTATAAACGCAATAACGCAAACGTAACAGGCATTTATTTTTAAAATTTATATAATTTCATCTTGTGTCAATATTATATTTGAAAACAAACATAGCATGAAATAATTTAAAACAGGATTTTTATTTCATTTTATAACATTTTATTCTATATAATCAAAATTTTAAACATTATATTTAACAGAGATAATAAAAATGTTTTTATTTAGCAAATAATTATTTAATTATATTGTTGGTTGTTTTTCGTAAACATTATTAGTCCAGCTTACAACGGGTTGTTACAGCATAACAACTGCTTGAGCTAAAACCGATAGGACCAACGAAATACGCCAAGTATTTTGCTGCAGTCCAAAGGAGGGTAGTTACGGAGTCCCTACCCAAACACATTGTCGGAGGGTTATTTTCTCGGCTTGAGTTGCCTTTATTTGGTCCAATAAATGTCCGCCTGACCCGAATAGCTTTTGACTGTCCACTCGAGCCTGTAATAACACTATTATTGATGTAGACTTAAAGAATTTACACATTTATTAAAGATATTTAGAAATTATTTTCACGATAAGAGTAAAAACAAATCTGAAATTAAATTCGCATTACAGTTGGCTTTTATAAGAACATTAATACATAAATATACTTTTAGTTAAACTATTGTAGACATAAGTCTACTTAATATTAATTTTATATAAATAATTAATTGCTCCCATAGAGCTAATGTATTTGGTTTA
>JAQFXP010003248.1:0-12962 GCA_034693685.1 Belba bartosi | reverse complement strand
CACCCTCGCACTGTTGTGCAGCTCATGACGTCACAGGCCCCGCCCACATCTATACTCACTCTATACTACTTATATATATTATATAAATACTGCTAAACTATAAATAAATTTAAAAAATAATTAATTATAAAGTATAAATTTTGATTTAGTCAATTTAACTTTAAAATAAATTATAAATTCAGTAGAATTAAATAATAAACATAAAATTAATAATATACACAAAATAAAAAATATCTAAATAATCAACTTTTTTAGAGATTATTAGTAACTATTATATATATTTAGTGGAATGCCAATGAATAAAAATGCAATCAAATTACATTACATTATCAAGCTACATTACTCATACACTACAAACTTTATTGTCTTGTTAAAGTAAATTATGTTTGTAGTAACTAGTTTTATTTTTACATTTAATGAATTTGACACAATAAGTTTAACCTTTAAATAACAATTGCAAATAAAAATATTTCATAAACAATAATTTTATAAGTAAATTGAATAAGTACTTTAAACTAAATATTTTTGTTTTAAGATTAATTCAAAATGAAACAATTGTTAGTTTATTGATTAGTTAAATAAGTGATGATTTTAGGTCTATAAAACAATTATACTGTAAAAATAAACATTTAAACTTTCTTTGTCCATATTTAGATATTGTTTAAAAATAAGAACGACTGAATTCTCTAAGAGAGGTTAGTATATTATATTAACAAGTTGTTATCACTTACCTTGATAATATTTATAACAATTGGTGAGCAACAATACACAAACCGAAGTAACTCTTGCACTTTTATGTATTGTTTAATTTGGAATTTGAGAAAAATTACAACAAAATAAATCCAAATTTATTTAAAACATACTTGTTAATTATGTCTATTATACAATTATTTAATTTAAAAATTAAATATAAATTTATTTTAATGTAGTTTGTAGTTTATTATTTTTATAAATATTAAGAATAAGTTTTACATAAAAAATAAAATTATAAACAAAAAAATATATATAATTGCCACTACTGATTTTTTCAAATATTTAGCTTGTAAAAATTTTATTTTATTAAATAATATGATTACATACATTGTATATTTAAAAAAATAATAATAAATAAAATTTTTATTTTTTAGTATATTTATAATTGACTAAAGTCTATAAATATTATATAATAGTTTATTGTTTTGTCAAAGTAAATTATTTTTGTAGAAACTAGTTTTATTTTTACAGTTAATAAATTTTTCACAATAAGTTTAAACTTTAATTAAAAATTTGGATTATATAAGTAATAAATGTAAGTAAATAGTAAACTAAATATTTTTGTTTTGACATTAATCCATAATATAATAATCAGGTGTGTTCCAGTGTACACCCATTGTACTAACCTTGAAACGTTGGATTTCACTTGATATTGCACAGGTCTATTAAATTTTAAAGCATTTACTAATTATATAAGGCATTATACATTAAATTGGAGTAAATTAAACTTAATTTTTAATATAATAAATTTTCTAGTGCATTAATTTTTAGGGTTTAAAATATTTAAATTATACTCAATGACAAAACTTTCTCAGTTGCATTTAGAGTACAGCATTTAAACAGTAAGTGCAAATTAAAAACACTATTAGCGTTTTATGGCTCTGAATAATAATTAAATTTAAATAAATAAAGTAAACAAATTAATTTGCGTGTACAATACGTGTTTTACTTTATATTGTATCAGACTTATTTTTTCAATGAGAACGACTCAATTATTTAAAACCCAAAATGCACACTAATAATTATTAGTTTATTGATTAATTATACAGTCAGTTTCAGAAATGTGTGATCAAAATCGAGGTAGTAGAAATCTAAGCACTCTGGAGCAAATCATTCTACCGCTCTGAAACTCTGCCATTAATATTTGATTAGCTGACTTTTTGCAATTTAAATTTTTAAATTAAACAAGTACATTTAATATTAACTATGTAAAACATTAAAGGTATTCTTTTAACATGTTTAATAAAAATTAAAATAAAGTAATAATAATTTTATACTTTTAAAATTTAGCTAGTTGTAATAAATATATTATAATAAAAATAATTAGTTATAGTTTAAACGTATAATATTATTTTTATTTTAAATTTTTATTAATTTAACATGTTAAAAGCATACCTTTAATGTTCTACATAGTTAATATTGAATGTACTTATTGAATTTAAAATTTTAAATTGCAAAAAGCCAGCTAATCAAATATTAATGTCGGATTTGCATAGTGGCAGAATGAGTTGCTTCAGAGTGCTCAGATTTCTACTACCTCGATTTTGATCACACATTTCTGAAACTGACTGTATAAGTAATAATTTTAGGTCAATAAAACAATTATATTGTATAAAGAAATATTCGAACATATTTAAATATTTTAAACAATTTAATTTAATGCTTGTAACAATTTTTATTTGTTATTTTAAACATGTTAATTTAAATAAATTAAATAAATGATAAATATGCATATTAATTTTGTTAGCAAATAATTTAGTAATAACGCGGTACCATTTCTGTAATATAATTACTTTAATTAATATATCTATAACCTAGATGTGCACTAATTGTTTAACAAGTTTAAGTACAATGTATCTATAACAATATTTTACTTTATAATAATTTTTTAAATTTTAGAATGCTTTTTAAAAGTTTTACGTTATCATATTTAACATTGTTGTTATTATTTTTAAAACAAACAAGATGTAACAATTTTTATAATTATGGTAATTTACTTTTTCTATATTATAACAAATAAATTCAATAAATATTTAATTATTCAACATATAAATTAAAATTGTTAAGTAATTTAATCTAATAAAATTATTTTATAAATTTAAGCAAGTGAAACATCTAAGTGCGCCGAAAACATTTACAAACGCTGTGCTTATTCTCAGGACTATACGGAACGAGACGTCGAAAATGCGAGAATTTATATACAAAATAAGTTTATCACCGAGGCTATCTTTAAACCCGTAAAACCACCCTGTGCCAAACTATATGTGCGCAAAGAGTGGAAGTGTATGACTGAAGGTGAAAGACTGGAAATATTAAGAATTTTTCGAATTTTATACAAACGTGGTGATATTGAATATCTTGCTAATTTGCACAACAACTGGTGGCCAACAACTCATTTAACGAATGAATTTTCACCGTTTCATAAATTACTACTTTTGGAATTAGAGAAAAGAATAAAACAAATTAATCCAAAAATGTTTAAACCTTACTGGGTAAATATTAAATTATAATTTTATTTTTTCAGCTTCTAATTTTAATAAAATATAACATTATTATAATTTTTTATTTTGCTAAATGTAAATAAATAATTTTCTTATATTAAAAAAAAATTAGATCTTGTTTAGTATTAAAATCAGGGATCGAGAAGGGGGAATCAGCCAAAAATTTACCTAATTTTGAAAATTTGGATTTATCTACCTCCTCCCCCTAGCATTTGGTCTGCAAAAAGGTACCCCCTCTCGATTTTTTGCCGGCCATTAAAGGCGATTGGTAATTTTTTAAAATCTTTAAGCCAAAATTAGAAAATCTTCTTTAACTTGGTGCTAAATCTGGTTTAAATCCAATTAATTAAAATAAATTTAGTTTATATTCAGTTTAAATCCAAATAAATTAGACAAAATTTCATTATAAATATATAGGTTTTTTGAGCGTTTTAGGAAAAATTTCCTCCCTGATTCCCCTAGATCGGTCGAGATTCTCAATCCGTGATTAAAATAGCGGAAATTGATTAACATGTTGCTTTTAAATTATATGTTTAAATATATAATAACAAATTATAATTAATTACATTTAATTAAATATGGTTTATAAAATAATACTTTATAAAATTAATTATATTTTATAAATTAACTAACGCTTTTAGTAAATATATTTTAGTTATATTTAGTTATATTTTAGCTAAGAATTTTGTTACAAATTTTAATTAAATAATTATATAAAGTTCCCCGAGTTGGATTTTGCACACCCGGAGCGATCACTAATTTTTCGTTATTTTGGGACAACCGGTAACTATTCGACATCTTATTGTGTAAAAGATGGCATGTTTACAGATCTGAGCTTGGTCAAATGTATGCGGAGACAATGGAATAATGATGGTACAATGCCGCCATTTTATGCACCTGAAATGTATGCTGCTAATTTACAAACAAATCAGTTTGGCATTTATAGCGTACATGGCATTCACTTTTTAATACATTTGGCAATTGGCGGTTGGAATGGTGACCATAGCATACCAATAGCGCCTAACGAGTAGGTTACCTGTTAAATTTATTTATTAAAATACAAAAATATTACGTCAAAAGTTTTTTTATTATTGTTATTTGCTGCATAATATAAAAGTTTTTATTTTCTAAAAGTTTATATATTTAAAGCTATTTAAAGTTAAATTAAGTTAACAAATCAAGTAATTTATAATTACTTTTAAAATTATTTATTTAAGTAAAATTTTTTTAATTTATTAAACAAATATTTTTTTAATGCAATTAAATACAGTATTACATTTCATCTCTGGCACGACATACCAGAATTAGACGCATTTAAGGCCGGATTACGTAATAGTTTACTACTAACACCCGAGAGTCAAAACATGGGCTTTCGAAGCAATCCAATAACCGGAAAAAAGGAAAGGTCAAATATGTACGACAGGGTTACCTACTTTTCCAATCATACGTCTTTAGAGACATTTCAGTTAGGATTCGGTGACTTTTGTTATATATCCGAAGAAATGGTTGTAATTATAGCTAAAATATTACGAAACGAATCGTTTCCAATACCGACTGCCATAAGACGGCTGAAGAAATCATTGCCAAAACATTTGTTTAGAAAATATTTTCCTGACTTCGCGGCCGGAAATACAAACCCATTATATCATCATTTTCGAGAAGTGGGTAATTGTAATACTGGGTGTAAACCAATACCACTGTTTCAACGTCATTCCGACACTGAAAGTGGCAGACGTCTAAATGTTTTGTTTAGATATGCTCTTGGTTATAAAAATGTTTTGCCTATTATTGAATCAGCGCAACAATATTTTGTCGATTTAACAAATGATTTAAATAGATATGGATATTGTAGTCCATATGTTGTTTAAAATAAATATAAATAAATTTTTAATTAAAATAATATAAATATGTTAACATAGTAATCTAAATGCAATCTATGTTAAAATTAAAAAAATAATTATAATTTAAATTTTTGGCAAAGATGTAATTAAATTTTAAATAATAGTTGGTATTGAAAATAGGTAATTGCTTAAATTATCATATCTTTATTTTTAGTCTTATGCTTAAAACTATAATTTTATATTGCGCTCGAGTGATTTTTTTTCTGCACAACCGAAAATTTTAATTCGGTTAGGGACTGTCAATTCACTAAGAGTCATGGTAATTCTGGATAGCAGTCACAGTTTTAAGAGCACATACTTGAACGCTTCATATACTTAATTTGTGGTTAAACCCTTAGTACATTATCAATAAACGGTTCTTAGTAACTGCCCGTGGTTTTCTTGCCCCTCCCAAACTTTACCAAACTTAGAAAGAATAAATCCATGCAGGGTTTAAAGTTTAAACAGACTAGCAGTTGTCTACGTCAAATATAGACACAAGATGGCGTTTATAGCTAATGCGCCAATTTGCCTGCTTAAACTAGATTATATCTGATATTAAATTAGTGATATAAATAATAACGTTATTTGATAAATAATAATAAATACTTAAAAGTTATTTTTATAAATAAAATAACCAAGTAATAATTAAATTTATATAGAAATAGGCATTAGAGATGTTTTTATATAATATTTATACATAGTAATATTTTTATATATATTATACGTTATTACAATTTCTATTTTATCCAAAAATTACTATCATGATTTCTTTCGTATGAAAATTATTTTTTAATAATTTTAAATAAATTTTTTATGCTAATTAACCATAAAAATTAAATTCCAAGTTTTTTAAATATTTACTTTAAAGCTAAAAAACTTTTTAAACATCCCCAACATCAAGTTTCTCAATTTTGTAAATGGTAAACCCCCTTTGATAGTAGACGGCATTTGCTGTAGGTTAATAAATATTTTTTAAATTAAAAATACTAAACAAGCCCCAACATTGAAAAGGGGAGAATCGGCCAAAAATCAGTCTTATTTTGAAAATTGGCAGTTATCTACCTTAGCATTTTGTCTGCAAAAAGATAGCCTCGCGATTTTTTCCCGGTCGCCTAAGGCGTCCAGCTACTTTTTTGTGGTTTTTGACGATAATTGGAAAATTTTCCTAAGTTTATTGTTAATTCCAGTTTAAATCCAGTTAAATTGGGTAAATTTTATTATAAATATATGGGTATATTGGAAAAATTCCTCAACTGTTTTTAGCCAAAATCCTTCCAACACTCTTTATGTTTTTAGCCAAAATTGTTTTTAAATATCCTACCTTGATCCCCTCTGGATTGGCCAACCTTTTTAATCTCTGGAACAAACTAAATCTCTTTAAAAATAAAATTTACTAAAATAAAATATTAAGCTTTAAAACAAATTTAATAAGAATATTTTATAAAAATAAATAAAAACTCGTTTTAGAGTTGTAAATTTTGTAAAATAATTCTTAAATAAGTAATAATATTTTTCATAAATTATATACAAATTAATGTTTATTTGCTTATAATATATATATTTTTTGTTAAAAATAACAAAAATTGTAAATATTTTTAAAAATTGTAGCCGTATAATAATCGTATAAAAATAACTTGCTAAACTGTTATAAAATAATTACTATTTATAATTAGTACATTTTACTGAATTTATTTGTTTGGTAAATTTTAATCCTTGTAATTAATAAAACAGAGTTCAAGCAACTTTTTGTATGCTATTGTAATTAATATTTTGTTAAAAATTTTAACAAATGTTTTTATTTAAATACGGAAAAGTTTACAATAATATAAATATAAAAGTAAAATGTTTAAAAAAATTAATTTAATTGATTTAAACATTTATTAAAATGAATTTAACAATTAATCAAATAATTTATTTATTATTCAATATATTATTTATAAGTGAAATAATATGTAAAGAAAAAACCAACAATAAAGGTTTTAAAAAAATAAATTATCAATTAAAATAATATAAAATTAACTTTTAAAAACTTATTAATTATAAAATTTTCTCAAATTTATCAAGTTACAAATGAACAAGATTGCGCCGAAAATATCTATAGGCGTTGTGCGTATTCACAGGATTATAACGAACAAGACGTCGAAAATGCGCGAAAATATATACAAAAAAAGTTTATTACCGAAGCTATTTACAAACCGGTGAAACCACCTTGCAAAAAGTTAACTGTACGTAAAGAATGGAAGTGTATGACCGAGCGGGAAAGGATGGATTTTATAAAAGCTGTACGAATATTATATAAGCGAGGTGACATTGAATTTCTAGGTAATGTGCACTCAAACTGGTGGCCGGCGGCACATAAAACGGTCTCATTTTTAGCAACGCATTCGATACTTGTTTTTGAATTTGAGAAAAGGCTAAAACAAATAAATCCAAATTTGTTTAAACCATACTGGGTATATATATATTTTTTATATTTGTTACATTTCTAATTTTATAATCATAAATATAAATATTGTTAAAAATATAGTATAATTTTATACAGTCTAACCAGTTTAAAAAGCTTTAGTTTTAACAAATAAGTTTGTTAAATTAAAATTAGTTTTATACATTCTATATTACAACCTTTATATATTATATGTTTTACATGTAATCTAAATTTAAAAATTTCATATATTGTAGTTTTCTGATTATTCAGTTTATTATTTTAAAATTTTATATATTAATACATTCATACACACATATATATGTTTAAACATTAATTTTTATATAATTAATTTTTAAATAAATTTTTTAAAATTAGTATGTAGACATGGATTTCTCACAACCGGAACAATCGCTAATTTGGGACTATTTCGGAACGACTGGAAACTATTCCACATCTTATTGCGTCCCAGATGGAATGTTTACAAATTTACCTCTGGTTAAATGTATGCGCCGACAATGGAATGAGGATGGCACTATACCATCTTGGTATTCACCTGAACTAAACACAGCCATCATGCAAGAAAATACTGGTAATTTTGATGTGTTTGCTATTCAAGGCATACACTTTTTGCCACATCTAGCAATCGGTGGTTGGTATGGCGATCATAGTGTTACATCGGCACCAAATGAGTATGTTGACTTTAATAAAAAAATATCTGACTTTAAAATATTTTAAGTTTTTTATTTTGTAAGTTTTTTTTGACAATTATTTTATTATTTTTTCAGTTTTGTTTTTCATTTATGGCATGGTGTAAGTGATCAAGAGGCATTAAAAGCTGGACTACGCAATAGTGCCAAACTAACTCCAGATATTTACAACCATAATGTGATTGCAAATCCAATAACTGGCCAAATAGAGCGATCAAATATAAACGACAAAATTACCTATTTTTCAAACTATACTATTTTGAATGCACTTCAAGTGACGTTTGGCGATCTCTGCTATATATCCGAAGAAATGGTTGTAATTATAGCTAAAATATTACGAAACGAATCGTTTCCAATACCGACTGCTATAACACGTCTACAGAAATCATTGCCAAAACATTTGTTTCAAAAATATTTCCCGGACTTTGCGGCCGGACATTACAGTCCATTATATCACTCACTTCGAGAAGTGGGTAATTGTAACACAAAATGTAAACCAATGCCAATGTTTCAACGCTATGAAGACACTGAGAATGGACGAAGACAACTTGTTAGGTTTAAATATGATCTAAGTAGAGATACTTCACCTTGGGTTTTAGGTGCGCATAAATATGCAGAAGAATTAACTAATGATTTGAATAAATATGGTTATTGTAGTCCATATGTGGTATAAAATTATGATTTTATTTTATCTAATAATTATTAATAAATTTTAAATAAATAAATAAAATAAAATTTTGTAATATTTTTATATTTATAAACTAGCTTATAAAAAATAGGCCAGGTATTTATTTTTATAAACAAATTAAAATTACCAAAAATATTAAAAATAATATACAAAATGAGTTTATCAGCCAAGCTAAATTAGTAAAACCACCCTGTGCTAACATGTATATATGAAATGTGTTTAAATGAATAACTAAACAAAAAATTATGAAAAAAAAAATAAAAACCAGAACAAATATAATAACATAAACTACTGTAGATAAAATTGAATATTTTGTTAAAATACAAACTAACTGTTATTATAACTTTCTATTTAAAATATTCATTAACAACTTATAAAACATTCTACAATTTTATAATTACTATTGGCTATTTTTTTACTTTTAACAACATTAATTATATATAAACAATTAAATTTTTAAAGTTAAAATAAGGAAATTATTTACAAATACTAATCATACTTATACAGTATATCTAATCAATAATTTAATTATATTTTTATATAATTACAGTCAATATTACAAAAATAATAATTGTAATATAATAGCTGTTAGAATTTTTAGATATTAATTGCTATTGATTAAATTTTATACTATATGTTATGTAAATTTTTACAATTAAATTATACTTTTCTTGCAGTCTTTATAATGTACATTTACACATACTTTACAGTCTATAAGTATTATATACTGTAGTTTATTGTTTTGGCAAAGTAAATTATGTTTATAGTAATTAGTTTTTTTACAGTTAATCAATTTGACATAATAAGTTTAACCTTTAAGTACAATAGTAAATTATAGTTTTTATCATATAAAATAAATATTTTTGTCGTGATATTAATTCATAATAGAATAATCATGAGTTTATCGACAAATTATAGAGTAAGTGATAATTTTAGGCAAATAAAACAATTTGACTGCATAAATAATTAATTGAACATTCTAAAATATGTTAATTGAATGCTTGTAATACTTTTATTTGTTTTTTAAACATGCTAATTAAATTAAATTTAATAAATAGATCAAATAATAATTATGCATAATAATTTTACATTTTATTTAGTATTTATGCAATACTGTTAGCCAATAATGTAATTATTTGAATAAATATATTGACAAGTTATGTTTTATCAATAATGACCTAAATATAAATTAATTGTTCAACCTGTTTAAAAACAATTAGATAACTAGATTTTAATTCATAACAGTTTTAAAAGATTAATTTAAAATGCTTACCAAAATTTTTACGTTATTATATTTAACATTGTTGTTATTATTATTTATAAAACAAACAAAGTGTAACAACAATATTTATAATCATGGTATTTTAGTTTTTTTATATTGTTATTCAAGTTATAATTTAATAAATATTTAAAATTATCTTATATAAATTAAATTGTTTTAATAATGTAATCTAATAAAATTATTTTATAAATTTAAGCAAGTAAAACATCTAAGTGCGCCGAAAATATCTACAGTCGTTGTCCTTATTCTCAGGACTATACCGAACAGGACGTCGAAAATGCGAGAATTTATATACAAAATAAGTTTATCAATGAAGCAAAATATAAACCCGTTAAACCAGCTTGCAAAAAAATACATGTTAGAAAAGAATGGAAATGTATGTCAGAACAAGAGCGGATAGATTTTCTAAGGGTAGTTCGTATATTATATAAACAAGGTGTTATCGATTACCTTGCTAACGTTCATAACAACTGGTGGGCAGCAGCGCACAAAACGGAGGAACTATTGCCCTTTCATGTGTTGTTTAGTTTAGAATTTGAACAAAAATTACAACAAATAAATCCAAATTTATATAAACCATACTGGGTAATTATGTCTATTGTACAATTATTTAATTTCATATAAACTTATTTTAATGCAGTTTGTAATTTATTATTTTTACAGTCATCAAATACAATTTTTTAATTATAAAAATTAAATTAGACATAAAAAATTATTAATCGTATATAATTGCTATTATTAATTTTTCAAATATTAAACTTGCAAAAATTTTAAATTTTAAAATAATATGATAATTAATATTTTATAAGATATTAATAAAACAGTATAAAAGCGTATCCGTACGTTTTTGTATAGAAAAGTAATTAAAACATTATCACCGATAACTTTTGCATGCTTAGGTTGTAAATATTTTAATTTGCAAAATAGGTAAATATTTTATACAAAATTATTATATAATTATGAGTTTGTTCAATAGCCACATTAAATTTAAAATTTTTAAAAATTAATTTAACTCTTTTTGCCAGGGATCGAGAAGGGAGGGATCAAACAAAAATCCCCCCCTGATTTTGAAAATTTGGATTTATTCCCCCCTAGCATTTGGTCAGAGAAAAAGTACCCCCCTCGCCTTTTTCCCGGCCGCCTTCGGCGGCCGGCAAATTTTTTGGGTTTTTTGCCCGAAATTAGGACATTTTCTCTAAATTGGTGCTAAATCCGGTTTAAATCCAGTTAATTTAACTAAATTTAGTTTAAATTTAGTTTAAATCTAGTTAAATTAGGCAAAATTTTATCATAAATATATAGGTTTTTTGAGTTTTTTTGGAAAAATCCTCTACCTGATCCCCCCCTAGGTTTTTGGCCAAAATTTTGAGAAAAATCCCTCCACTGATCCCCCCCCTGGACCGGCCGACCTTCACAATCCCTGCTTTTAAGTAAATTTTAAAAATAACAATTTAACTTTTAAATAAAATAATTCAAAGAGAAAATCATAGATTTTAAAAATTACCCAAAAGTCTAGAAGGGATCGGATCAGAGCAGGTATTAACAAACACTTAAAACATCTATTATAATGCAATTTAATCTAATTTAACACGTTTAGGTGAGCTAGTATCATTTTTGTCTAAATGCTTAGCAATGCTAAATGCCTAAATATTTGTTAGCGTTGAGATAAGATAGCATTCTCCACCAGACAAAATAAAGGTAAAACTGTGCTAGCTCGTCATCGCTCCTCTATATGAGAGCTGTCGACCAAAATGTGCCAAACAGTGGACAGACAGTGGACAGACAGTGGACAGTGTCAACACTAACAGTGCCTACCCGTGTGCGCCAACTTAACCACTTCGGAATGCGATGCCTCCAAGACATTAGTGTCATTAACCGTTACGATTATGTCTCCCACTTCTAACCCATTAATTTCGGCCGGAGTTCCTTTGGCACAAGAAATAACGCAAAACTTATATCAAAACTGGTTCGAAAACAACTGTTTTGTCTAATCCAACCCTTTTCTATAGCGGACACAACCACTGGTCGACTTCCATGTATACGAAACCCAAACTCGCCGTTACTTCGAACTAATGTCAAAACTTTTTCTATCACTTTATGAATGGAAAAAATAAATTGATATAAAAATTGATAAAAAGTAAAAACTAAACTAAACTGAACTAAACTAACCGAAAGTCCTATTGAGTTGTCTTTTATACATTTCAATCGATGCCTTGCGATGTATAAGTCGGTGAGTAATCGCTTCGTAATGTTTTCTAAATCCTTTTTCCGAAAGAGTACTTTCGTCGGACTCGGATCGGGTGAGAGATCGGTCGCCGTTTGCGTTCAAAGGATTTCTATGACTCCAAACAGCGACCTCTTCCTTACGGCCTATATATACCCAAAGCGCTGATCGGTAGCTATCGGTGTGGACTCCCGCGTCCTCTTCCTCATCGTCCGAATCAAAGTAGATGTCATCGATTGTAAGCGATTTTCGGTACAGATATGGAATGCCTTTGAGCACAGATTCAGATTATCGGCAATTATTTGTTGTTAGAATAGAGAGTATAAAGGGTTAGAGTTAATGAGTATAAATAGATAAATAAATTATAAATTTATAGCGGAATTAAGTATTTATCTAGGCTATCTTCTATAATATATTCTAGGGTATATTCTATAGTATATTCTAGGGTATTATCTATAGTATATTCTAGGGTATATTCTATAGTATATTCTAGGGTATT
>JAQFXP010003247.1:0-12965 GCA_034693685.1 Belba bartosi | reverse complement strand
TTTTAATTTACCCATTTTAAGTGTTAATGGCTCCCAAATTAAGCGCAAATTTGATTTATTGAACAATGCATATAATACATATTTATAATAAAAAATGGCCGAAATACTCAATAAACAACATGTTTTAATCATATATTTAGGTTTCCCATCAATTATATCAACTATTTTTTAATTACGTTGTGATTCTGTGGGAATCCCATTAAAAATATATTAACCATTGCTTTTATTGTTTTAAATGATAGATTTGATTAAATTAATATTATTAATTTAGATTAAATATTTTTAAAACTATCAAAAAGTAATTTTTTAAAATTATTTGTAAAATTTCTTGAGAAATTTTACTCGAGAAATTTATAGAAAATTTCTCCCCTAGAAATTTCTAGAAATATAGAAATTTTTCTACTTTAATTGTTAGACAAAATCTAATGAAACTGAATAGAGATGCAGAGCAGAGATGGAATCAGAGGAATGTGTTCGGACTGTAATTGACTAACAGAAAAGAATCGGTCCTTTGGGTCATTATATGGCGACATTGTGCATTTGTTTTTTAAGTGTTCAAGTTAAATGTAGAGCAAATGCATTAATTCTGTTTTGTAATTCCATTTTTGAATTAAAGTAAACAATTTGAATCACTAATTGTTCGTACTAGATTAAATAACTCAATAAATTATATAACTTAATTAATATATAAATATGATATATATAATTTATAATAATTATGTATACTGTATATTAATTAAGCAATATAATTTATTGAGTCATTTAATCTAATACGAACAATACATATCAATCTATAGTACGAATACATAAGATTCTAAATAATGTTTAAAAATAGCATATTTTAGTTTAAGTGATAGCTTTAAAAAATCATTAAATTTATTCATTAAATAATTGATTTAATTTAAATTTAAACGTGTCATGTTTATATTAATAGCAAGCTTATGCAGTTCTATGCAAGCTAAAATAAAAACAAAAATTTTAACTGTGTTTTGGTGTCAATCCTAGCGATTAATTTAGAATATATGTGAATATATGATGTTTTCAGTTTGATTAACACTATTATCCTTTAAAATCTATAGGTCTTTGTCAGTAATTCTTGTGGTTATTCTTCCCGTCGCGCAAATGATTGGAGTTCTGGTCCTAATACTACTTATAAGGATTTGTTATCGAAAATATTGTTCACAAAATGGACAAAATTCTCAATCAAAACCAACTATTTATGGCAAAGAAGGACTAAATCCGTCCATTCATGTCAATAGATTCTGATCACAAATGAGTTAATCAAATAAATCTCGAATCAAATGCAGTGTTTGCTAACCAAAGACACAATTTTACGCACATTTCGTAATTACTTATAATTATTATCGAGATTTGATGGATAAGCGAAATATTGCTCTTTTTTACTCAATCATCAAATAATGAGATCATAAATATGTGTTAGACTTTCAGATATAGTTTACTTGTGTTTAAAGTTTCTATTCTTTCGGTTTGTTTGGAATTATACTAAAATGTTTAATAAAATCAAAATACTTTCATCTGAATGTCAGGTATTTATTGTAATTTTTAAAAAAATAATAATTAATTATTTTATGCTTAAAATTTACCATTTTTTGTAATTTAAATTCAAATATAATTTTATGCTTTTAGTACACATCGCTGTAGTCATAATTTGAAAATAAACTTATGAATACTGACGGCAAAAATCAAATATTAATAAAAATTTTGATTTGATATAATCTCAATACAAAAACAAAATAAAATTTATTTCTACTTATGGTAACAGTTTGGCTAACATTTCATTAAAAGATTAATAGTATCACAAATGAAATTGCTTTCCATTTTATAGACGATCTTTGTCTCAATTTAATTATTTAGACAAATCCGATGTTTATGATTGATGTTTGCAAACAATTCTATACTTCCATAACAAATATATTAAGTCATCAGACCATCAAAAACTCTTTTTAAAAAATGGATTTTTTTTACAATTCATTTGTTTTTCACATTGAAATGCAGTGAATAATGTATAAATATTTTCGATATACAACTAAACTGCTGACGTGAGTGTTCGCGGAATTTTAGCAAAAAGTAACAAAATTTCTATTATTTAACACTCAGTATATATTTTTGAAAATATAGATTTTTTTTCTCAATCTTGTCATGTTCATTATTTGTTTGAAACGACAATTTTTTTGTATTGTTTTTCAATCAGTTCCATACCTTAACTTCTTTCTTAGCACACATCACAGCTCTAGTTAAGCTGTCATTTATAAAATTTTCTAACAAGTCAATTGTCAAGTTTAAATTACATTTTAGCAATCCTGTGCCAGTTTGGTGTAAGGCCAAATTTATAATTAATATTTTCATCAATAATTTGAGTTTTTATTTGCAATTTCTAAACAAATTGAACTTTGATTTGATTAAAACCATACTTTAAATTAAAATTTGACTTACATTTCAATTTTATTAAGTTTTACAAAAAGAAACCTTGAAATTTATTTTGCAAATAGGTAATTTAAGTTTAAAGGTTTAAAAAGTAATTTAAGTAAATTCAATTGAAAATAAGTTTAGTTTTATTTCCTATAACAGTCTTTATTTAAAGTTGATATTTTAGTGTTTTAAAATTTCAATATTTCGAAACATTTTTGAGAAACTCGATGGAAACTTTGGAAAATTTTTGAGTAAAATTTCAATGATAAATTTTACAAATAATTAAATGAATTGATTTTTTAATTGTTTTTAAAAATATTTAATTAAATTTTTAAATAGTTTAATATAATCTATAAATATTTAAATTTCTAGATAATATTATTAATAAAAATGATTAATTATTAGATAACTTCTGGTTTAACTATTAAATAATTTATTAAATTATTAGATCATTAGAATTGTATTGCATTCCCACATATAGAAAATATATTCAAATTACATTTATAATTAATCAAAACATTAAATTATTTGCAAATTAATTGTGTATTAATATTAATTAATTTAATTCATTTTTAAAATAAAAATATTATTAAAATTTTGAATATGAAATAAATTTGAAGCGTTTTGCTTGTGTAATATTCTGTAATTTTTAACGTTCGCCGTTTTCCACCAAAACACCAACCCATTTTATACTTAAATAATATTTTAAACATTAAACCATATATAATTTCTAAAATAGTTATATTTAATCTGGATCGTTTATTATTTTTATATATTAATAAAAAATAAAATTAAACCACAACATTACAAAACAATTTTAAAAATTCTATTGTTAAAAAATAGTTTTCATTTAATTTAATAATTTATAATAATTAGACAAAATTATAATTATTGATTTAACTATTATTTTTGTGGAAAAATATAAAGACTTATATTGCACTTTATTAGTTTTTATAAATAAAAATATTCAAAAATATTTATTGTGAGAATTCCATAAAATAAAATTACTCCAAAACTTTTAAGAATTTTTTTTTTTAAAATTTCTCATTTTAAAACACTAAATATACATGCAAAAATATATTTATTCAATCGTTTAAATATATTGAATAAAGGCCATTTAATGTGTATATATATTCAATAGTTGATTAGAAAATTTTTGAAAATATTCTTTTCCGTCATTTGCTTAAATGATTCAAAACATGTAAAACATATACATAAATATATACTGTACTGTATATGTACTCTAGTTTATTTTGCATATTCTGATACAAAATTCAATTCAATTATGTGTTAAATGGATTATTTTATGGAATTGATTTTTTTGGAATACAAACATCGTTTTGCTTAAACAGACAATACAGTCAGAAAATCAATGATTTTTTTGTCCATTAATTGCCCGACAAATGATGTTTTCGTCTAATTATTAGTTTTAGTGAAACTTCAATTATAAGAATTGAGTCGATATGTTAGCTCTATTGAGTGCTAAATGCAATCAAAACTTTTCCTTTATGTTGATATAATAGCGAAATACTTTTAACTCAAATTAATTGAAAGTACTCTAACTGTATCTCTAAATCTGACTTTAGATGAATAGATTGGCGTTAATTGAATTTGATTTGATTATAGAGTTTAATTTACACTAGATGCTTTTAATTTTTTTAAATATTTATTTTAATCTAATTTATGTATAGAAAATCTTTTCTTATTGTATAACAATAATAACTAAAGTAATAATAACAATATATCTTTTAGGATTATTTGAATATATAAATTAGATTATATCAAATTTATATATATTTGAATTATTTATTAAAAATTATTAATATAAGTAATATAAGCATTAGTCAAAAGCCCTTTTGTATTTAGCAAATTTAATATAAATAATTCTTATTATTAAATTTAGGGCAAGCTTAATCAGAATGTTTGGTTATAAAGATGCCTTTATCAAAATTATATAATACTTTGATTTATATTTAAACATAATCTAAATACGTTATATAAATTCTTACAAAATTTTTACAACTTGTTAATACCTTCTAATTAAAAACAAATTAAAATTATACAGAAATTTAGAAAAAATTATAAATTTTTTATTGTTGTAAAAATTGACATTTTTGCACTGGAAATTAATTGCAATTTCAAATTGCAATCAAATTTTGCAATTAATTTGAGTTAAAAGTATTTCGCTATTATATCAACATAAAGGAAAAGTTTTGATTGCATTTAGCACTCAATAGAGCTAACATATCGACTCAATTCTTATAATTGAAGTTTCACTAAAACTAATAATTAGACGAAAACATCATTTGTCGGGCAATTAATGGACATAAAAATTACTAGGTGAATGGCAAATTTTTTAATTTTAAAATTGTAATTAATTAATTTTTTTCTAATTAAATCTGGTAAATTTACAGATAGTTTTTATAACTTTTTTTAAACATTAAAAAATTCTCTGACCTCCCTCTTCCCTGGGGTTTTAACCAAATTAGTTTTTAAATTTTCTACACTTGGTCTTTTCTGGATCATCAAATCTTCGGAGTCTCCGATATTATATTCAACTAATCTAAACCAAAACAAAAATTATTAAATAATTAGAGTTGTGTGTAATATGCTTTTAATAAGATGGCTATTTTTATTTAGCATATTATACAAAACTTGTCAAGCATTAACAAAGTTATTTATTCTAATATTTTATAAGAGCAACCAAGCAACTCTAGTTCTATAAATAGTTTTACAGTGAGTTTGGATTTAAATTTTAGTGTTTGAGTGGAAATTTTTTTTGCAGTTTTTAATATTAAGTTATAAAATAGTTGAGTTATAAAAATAAAATAGTTTTCGAGTAAACACAACAATATTATTGCTTTCATAAGTTATACAGTAAGACATACTACATGTTGTATATATATATACAGTATAACTCATTGAAACAAAGATTTTTTTCTTTAGAGCCAATAACTTTAGCTGAGATTATTGTATTGCAAATAATACAATAAAATAACTGAACATTCCTTTCAATATTGTACTCATACTCTGCTCTTCTATTCGAATTAAAATGAGATTTCAAGTAATAAATGAGATTGAAATGAATGATTAGATCAATGATAGAAAACTTCGAATGATTTCTGAAATTTACAAATAAATACCAAAAAAATCAATTTTTTTAATATTTAGAATACACCAAAGGTGGCCAAACAGTTTTAAACTTTAAGTATTAATATAATGTTATTAAAAATAAATAATTATTAAATTTAAACAAATAAATACTGAATATATTTATAAAATTTATTTAATAAGTTTTAATATTGATTTTTTAAAAGTTAGTTGCATTTACAAAAATTTTAATAATGGAAACATGAATATTTAAAGAATAGGAATTAATCGTATTATATATCTTACTTTATTTCAAAATTCGATATAAAACTTTAATAAAACAAAATTTCTATTAAATTATAGTTAAAAATTTATTGTTTACCATATTATAGCTATTATTTTAAATTTAAATTTATTCTTGACTATTTCGGATACGAATATCAATCTTTTCGCAGCATATGTTATTAATAAATGTTAAGAAATAAATATAACGCACTTGGTGATTTGGCAATACTGGCTATTTCGGAAAACATTAAATTGACTGATGTATTGTAAACACTAGAAAAAATTTTAATCAATATTTTTAAAAACTAAAGTTTAAATTAAATTTTTAAGCTTAATAATATTTACTAAAATAACAATTAATAATCTTAAGTGATTTTTTTTATTTAATAACATTTTATAATTTGTTAAATTTGATCAATATTATTTTTAAAGATAAGTTTGTTTTATATAAATTTTAACCAAAAATACTAAAAAAATGATAAATAATAACCATATATTAAAGATAATAAATTAATTTTAATCAAAAACGAGCTAAAACTCATTACTTTACATAAACAACAAATACTGTATTCTATTGTATTCTAAAGTTTATTCTGGATTTAAAGAGCTTTATAAATGTCAAAACAATTGATATATTTTAAAATTAATTTAAGTGCTAGAGATGTGACATAGTATGAAATTTTTGCTTGAAATGTTTGAATTGAAAAGTTAAGTCCTTTAAATATGCAAAAAAAATTTAAAACTAGAGTTAGCCAAGGTCTGTCAAGTTAGGAGGGGGTATAGTCAAGGATAAATTAATGGATTTTTAAAATCAAAATTTTTGTGTTTTAAAAGCGTGCATTTTTCTTCGCTATTTTACAATTTGACTATATTTAAGCCAAATTTAGTTGATTTAACATTTAAACTAGGTTTAGGCACAATTTACCACAAAAAACTTTAGGATTTGTTGACAAAACACAGTAATGGAATTTGCCAAATTTTCAAAATAAAGTATTTTGTCTAGATATCCTTGTCTGACTCTGTTTAAAATCTTTAGTTTTAAAATTTTATCACTTTTTCAACAAAAATAATAATAAATAAATAAAGTAAAAAATAAATAAAATAATAGATTTTATAAAAATATTATAAAATTGTTTTTAAAGCAAAAAAAAAACAATCTTTTAACTCTTTTATAAAACTGATTTATCGAATTAATATTAAATTATTAATTGTAATCGACTAATAAGTTTTAAGTAATTAATTATTAACAAAAATGTTCTTTTAATTAAAATTTTTATATAGAATAGGATTTATTAATTCTTATTTTTAAAATATTTATAAACTAATTTAGGCTTAAATTAATTATTATTTATTTATCTATTGTATCTAATTTATTTTAATGTACAGTATTGACATTATTTATTTAAAAAGATCCATATAAAGTTAACTAAACTTTATTTTAATAGCGATAATTTATTTTAAAAATTTAAACTCATTTATTTTTATAGTTATATGTATATTTTTGTTTTATTAAAAATAAACAGATTTTTAAATCAATTTTTTAATGCATATGAATAAAAATTTATCCAGTTCATTATATTAAATGTATTTATGGGTTATCTTTAAAAAGCGTAGTTTATTAAGAATGAGGATTTTAGCTGAAATTTTACTAAAATTAGTAAAATTATTAATCAAATATTATTAATTAAAATAATAACTTTTTATTAAACCCTATTTTATGTATTATATGATAAAAGTTTTAAATTTTATTTAATGTTTAAACTCATATTTTTTGTATTGAATTTATGACAAATTACTTATTAAACTTGTTATTCACTTTTTAAGCATATGTTTATATATTCACACACTAAAAAATCTAGAGTATTTTCAGAAATATGCTCGAGCTCAATCCTTAACAAACCACGCTTCTAAGTTATCTTCAATTGGAAATATTCCGAAAATATAATCCGCTAATATTTCCTCTAGCTCGTTCAATTTGTTTTGAAATATTCTTTTGCCTAAAACTATATTTCATACATCGGTTCAAAAAAGGAAAGAAAAAGAACTAATAGTAAACCAAATCCATGAGATGTGAGCGAACACGCAATGAGAGAATAACCCAATTATCGACAAATGGTGAGACTGATAACAAATGCCTTAATGAACAGTTGAGAAGTTACTTGTTATCTAAACTATAAACAGTTATTATAGTAGACTTTAATTACACTGCATTTACTCAGTTCTATAAATATAATGTTGTTTAATTCCATATTTATTAGTATTAAATTGCAGTTAAGTTAGTCATTATTTTGATAATTCTTTAAAGTATTATTTAAATGTTTTTATTAACATTAAATTCTTTAATAAAAATATAATTTTAAATCTCAATATAAAACGACTTTTAAGTGATTAAGTGATACATCAAATCACATCTCATGTTAGTTAATAAAAAGAAAAGTTTTACGATTTTCCGCTAATAACTGAGTGAAGAGACGGGCGATTATCGTAATTGAGGAAAAGATATTATTAATAGTTTTCGATTTATTTTATTGAAGAACTGTTTTGACAAATTATGGAAGCGTTTCAATCGACAAATTCATTTTCTAAATAATATTTTGGTATCTATTGAACAATAAAAATATTTTAAAGAAAATAAATTGTTAGGTTTAATGTAAAAAAAACATTTTTAAAATATATAAATTATTAAAACTTTTAGAAATACTTATGATAAGAATTTTTTTAATAAATGCAGTAAAAGACTTAAATTTTACAATTTAGTTTAACATTTTTAAAGTAAAAAATTATTCTTTCTTATAAATTAAATTTAGTTCAATCAACATTTTTAGAGTAATTTGTCAAATATAAGAATAAGCATAAATGTTTTTAACTCAAATTCTAAGCTAAAAATTAATCATCAATCAAATTTGATAGTAGTTATTGCCTGCTTAAAACGTTAGATTTCTAATTTTATGTGCTCATTATAAATTATATTATATTCTTAATAAAATATTTTAATAAATCAATATCAATGACTAAAAATTGCATATTAATTACATTTATATCAGTGGTTTTAATTGGTATAAGTTTAAAAGTGTTAGTTAACTTTTTAATTGTTTATTAACAAATACGAAACAGTGTATTTGCAAATGCTGGCAAGTTTGTTTGTGCTTTTCACAATCCCTAAAAATATAATATAATATAAGGCAAATTTAATACATTCGCCAATTTTTGGCGTTTTTATATTGATTTTTGTTATCTCGAATCAAACACTTTCTAAAATAAAAAGACATTCAATACTCTATTTGCAGATAAATTTGAATTTATGTCTTTTCGATCGATATGTTTGCATATTTATATTCCAGTTTTTTAAAAATGCATTTATTTTATTTATGTACAAAATAAAATTTAGCTTAACTAGTTTTTATTAATATAATAAAATATTTTATATATTAATAGTTTTGGATTTCTTCTTTGTAATTACTTCAATTTTTATTTTTTAAATAAACATTTTTATATTTGTAACTTAATAAAATTTGTTAAAAATCCATCTTTCTAGTTTAATAATAATAATAATTTTAATTTATAAATTTATAAAAGATCAAAATTAAATAATAAAATTAAACGTTGAGCTTTTAAAAATTTTTATATTTTATAAAATTTAAAAATCTAACTGACCATGGTTAGTTATAAAACAGCTGTTGTTGAACTGCATTCATTTCATTAAATTTATTACCCGAACAGACGTTAGGATTATATGAATTGTCTGTTTAATTGTAATTTGCAATTGTGTTTAATCAACATTTAAATTGACTTTTCTATTGCTTTTTCTGACATTTTAATCATTGTTTAGTTAAGGCTATCGTTTGCAGAAATATAAAACTAAAATAAATTGAGTAAACGGTTTAAATTATTTAATCTCTAAAATTTATCCTAATTATCAATTAATATATTAGTAAAAATAAAAATTAAAAATTTTCTTAATTTGTGTTTCTAAGAAGTAATTATTGGTTAAAATTTTTATATTTATTTATACAGAATCTATTGTAGAATAAAAACTTAAATTAAAATAAACGGTAAACTAGACGTGAATAGAATAAGGCATTAAGCTTTAAATAGGCCAAATATTTTTTTATAATACATTAATTATTTAAAATTTTTGATTAAGATTTAATTTAATTAAAATTTTGATATATTAATCTATAAGTGAGTTTTAAATAAGCTTGCTTAATTGCAATGCATTCTTAAAAATAAAAATTCATCACACATATATCAATAGTTAATAAATATTTGTATGTTTTTAAAATTTATAAACATTTAGGCTATTTATTCATTGTAAGCTCGTTTTTGCGCTCAATTCTTCTCACGACTATGCTAAACTATCAAACTGTTTTTTTTTTCAAATACGTTTTTTAATCATTCAATAAAAAATTTTGGAATAAAACATGAAATTCTTTTAAAATTGATAAGAATTCTAAGCTTGCAAAAAATAGCAGACAAATCATTGAAAATTCATTTAATAGAATGTTTTATATTATGGCAAAATCCTTTCCAAAGACATAAAAAACGGAATAAAATTTTTTTATAATCAATTTTTTTTAAACAAATCAATATTTTATAAAATAAACAATTTTTGCTATTATTTTGAATTAACTTGACACGTAATCAAAAATAAATAATTGCTAAATAATTAGCAATAAACAACTTAGAATAAATAAATACAAATTTTTTGTTTTATTTATTAAATTAAAGGAATTTTTGATAAAATAATAAAAAATTATTATTATTAAATTGCGTTACAATATATAACAAATAAAATAAAACAAAATAAATAAAAGTAAAATAACTTTTAGTACAAATTGTTAAAGTTCAGTAAACAACATATGACAGTAGCTTGAATGGTTACAAAAATTCAGAGATTGGGAAGGTCGGCGGATTCAGTGGAGGGATTTTTCCTAAAATTTTAGTCAAAAACCTAAGGGGGTATCAAGGAAGATATTTTTTCAAAAACGCTAAAACCCCATTTATTTATTATGAAATTTTTATCCAATTTAACTGGATTTAAACTGGATATAAACTAAGTTTAATTATTATAACTGAATTTAAACCGGATTTAGCAACATTTTAGGGAAAATTTTTCAATTTTTGTCAAAAAACACATAAAATTTTGAAGGGGGTACATTTTCGTGGATTAAATGCTAGGAGAGATAAGTGCCAATTTTCAAAATTAGGAAGGGATTTTTTGGCTGTTCCCCCTTCTCAACGCAAAAATGGTTTTAATTATTGTCACAATTTGAGTGTAGTTGCTAGAAATTAAAAATATAATAATAATTATTTGGATATCTTAAATGTTGGTGCAATTTGTTGAGAGCAAAAAATCTTAAAATTTTGTTATCTTTAAACAGTTTTTGATTAAAACGTTTTATATCTCTATATACTGTACTCATACTTCTTATACAGTACTGTATTTGCAAAGAGCTCTTCTCACTCATTACTTGTTTTATTTCATGGGTAATAGTAAAATTAAAAAAAGTTTAACAAAATTAAAGCTTTTATTTTAACTTGCAGCCAGTAATGTATTTAATAGGTGCCAAAAAATCCAATAATAACTCAGTATTTTTTATCCGCTAATTATATTTTAAAAATTTTAATTAATTTGGATTTTATACAAAAATCAAACTTAACTTAATTTGAAAAACTAGTTACTTTAAATAAATATAAAAATAGCAATAAATTTGAAAGTCATGTTCACTTAAGCAAATTAGAAAATTTTATTTAAAAATATTTAGCTTAACAAACGTGTTTAGCACACAAATTGCAAAAATTGTTTTGTTTTTTAATCCAATCATTTTTAACAAACCATTTATTTAATCTTTCAATTATAGCAACAATTTTTACTGAAAGTAATTTTTAGCAAAAAGTTTACTTAAAATTTGAATTATTTAAAACTGAAAATTTGTTTTTGGTTTCAATACTCTTCAAACAATACATTTTGTTTAATGCAATTCTTAATTCAAAGTTTCTATTCTATGCATTAAATAATTTATTTCTGAACTAATGTTAACTAAAATTGCATTCAACTGAAGCTTCATTTAAAAGAGACAACTGAATGAAGGCTTTGGGCTGTTATTCAAGTCGAGCCCTGTTTACACACTATGACTATCATTACAAAAGTTTTATTTGCAATTAAATTAGAAATTAATTTTAAAATAAACAAATGTATATAAATGGCATAAATGAGAGAGTATTTTGGAGTGCATACCTACAAACGGTAAGCCCTGGGGGAACGTAGTATCCCATTTGTATGTGTGTTGTGAACCCACCCATAGCTGCATTCAATCAACGGTTTCTTTTAATAACGGGTCTGAGAGGCGACTCAATATGATTTGAGGCAAACATTTCCAGTGATCCACAAACCAGTGCAAACACAAGACTACGGGAAAGTGCAGATCAAAGCAGTTCTCAATTTAATTATTCAATATTTTTGATTTTGTTTCTAAATGTATGACTCGAGTGAATTATGATATGCTTTCAATTTTACAATATATCGTATATTTTCTATTAACATTCGGCAGTGTCTGTGTCTCCTCTTATATAACTTACATTGAAGTCAAATATCCACTACATGTAAGCCGTATTATATTTGCAATTCTATTATATAATAATGTATTTTAGAAATATAAACTTTTCTGAAAGAAATCGCGTTATTTACTGCAGTTATGTCTCATAGCTAATGTGTTTTCGAATCAAAAATGCTGTTATTTAGTCCATAAAATCTTCATATATTTTAAGATTTTTTTGTGTGAAAGTGATAAAATTGAGAAGCGGTGAAAGGTTCATATAATTACTTTAATAAATATAAGATTTTTTAAATTAATAAATTACACCAAACTGTTTTCTAAGAATTTAAACTTTGTCTTTTATTTCAATCAACTTGAAATCTCTTTTATTAAATAAGATTTAAATTTTAGAGTATTGGACAGGGATTGTGAAGGGGGGGGATCAGCCAAAAATCCCCCCCCTGATTTTGAAAATTTGCATTTATCCCCCCCCTAGCATTTGGTCCGAGAAAAGGTACCCCCCCTCGAGGTTTTGTCGGCCGCCGAAGGGGGCCGGCAAATTTTTTGGGTTTTTTGCCCAAAATTAGGAAATTTTCCCTAAATTGGTGCTAAATCCGGTTTAAA
>JAQFXP010003246.1:0-12966 GCA_034693685.1 Belba bartosi | reverse complement strand
CTCCCTCCCTCCCTCTCTCTCTCTTAGCTCTCTCTTAGCTCTCTCTTAGCTCTCTCTCTCTCTCTCTCTCTCTCTCTTAGCTCTCTCTTAGCTCTCTCTTAGCTCTCTTTCTCTGTCTCTCTCTCTCTCTCTCTCTCTCTCTCTCTTAGCTCTCTCTTGATCCCTCCCCTCCTTCTCTCTCAACTAAATAACTAATAGAAAAACATTTTAATATTTATTATAATTTATTTTTTGCTCACATTTTATATTCACATATCTATCAACGCATCTCTCGTTCGACTTAATCAATAAATTTACAAAAATAACTAAACATCTAATGAATTATTCAGTATTTACTTCTCGTTTAGATTTTTTGCTCTGCATTTAAATTATGAGTTTTTGGTATATACACTGTAACTCATATTTATTTATTTTTTCTTGCTTAAATTTTTATCGCTAATTGAAATATTGAATTATTTTATTCTTTTTCTCTAAACTTCGCTTTTTATTTGTATTTATCGTTAATTCAATGATTTTAAAGTTTTTTTTGACGAATATTTTTAATTATGTTTTGGTCTTAACTTTTTGTTTATTTTATATATTTTTTCTTATAATTAATTTCAATGTTTTTCACTTAATTTGATCTCTAGTTAAAACTTTGTCCTATAATTTAATTTAATTTATTATCTAATTGCACAATAAATTACGATGTTGTTTTTAATTTTAATTCAATTACTCACTCTTTGGTATTTTAATAAAAATAAACAAAATTTTTAATTAATTTAAAATTTTGTTTGAAATATGAAAATTTGATAAATAAACGAAAAAACAAAACAAAACAAAAATAAAATTAATATTAATTAAAGCGTTTAAAACATACCTAAGCTATAAAAATATGCTTGGGATTAAAAATATAAATATATTTATATTTTTAATTAATAAACTACTTATCAAAATTAGCATGCTCGTATTTTTGTTATAATAAGCTGCTCTTTAATATGAGATCAATAATTTTGTAAATTTGTGCATTGTTAAAACTAAGCAAGCTCTTTTTACTAAAACTAAGTAATTTTTAACGCCATAATCTACACTAGAGCCGAGATTTTTCACTTAAAAATTATTTTCCAATTTAATTAAAGCGAATAAATATTAAAACATTTCCTATTAGTGTCTGAATAATAGATTAAACGCTTGTTTAGAGTTCTGTAAATTATTTTTGTTTTTGTTTTCGTGTTTTATGTGTTTTTCTGATTTCAGTGTTTAAATCAAATGTCGGAAAAATATTATATATTTTTCGGAATATTTTTATAGATTATTCTCAAATGGATAACAACTGAAAACTCATTTAAGTCACGAATTTCTTTCCGCTATTGTCTTAATATTTTTGCACTTTTCTGTATAAACACTTGAGTTTTATTTATATTTAATTTTTTTAAATTAAAATTTTATTTCTCACATATTTATACTATAAGACCCAATCTTCTAATTCCTAATAATTTTTGTAAGACTTGAAAATTAATAAAAGTTTTCTTAAAATTAAAAATAATAAAAAATTTATTATTATTTCTAAACTATAACTAAACCAAAAAAAATATAATTATATTAACAGAAAAAACTGTATTTTAATACAAAAAAATGTTATATTTTTGAAATAAATTATTGATAACAAACCGAAATTTATTTACATTTATGTTATATTAAAAATTAATGAAAATTCATGTATTTTCGGAATGTTTTCTCCAATTCGTATGTAATTAAAAAGCAATGAATGCATAATAAATGCGAATTATTAGTGAAAAATTCGGATCTGAATTCATATTTAAATAATATATTACTTCGATTCCATAGATATGTATATGTGTTTGGAATTCAATAATTTGTTTAATGTATAGATATTTTTGTATCAAAACTTCATTAACAAAAAAAATCTAAGAGAGTTGTAATTCTAAGTCAGAGATGCGCAAGGTAAACTAGATTAATTGCATTAAAAATGTGTGTTAGTTGACAAACTTGCTAATTTTTAAAATTAAAACATAACTAGTTTAAAAATTATAATATAAGCAATTTAAAAATCTAATTAAAGTTAATCTTGTTTAACTTTAACTAAATTAATTAAAATTTTTTAATCTATCTTGCTTTAATTAATAATCTAGATTAAATTATTTAATTGAAAAAAGTTTAATTCAAAGCCAAAATCAAAAGTAAACATTAAAAAAATTAATTATATCAAGGATGTTTTAATTTATGATCATCTCTAAATTTAAAACATTGCATATATAAAATACTAAACATGGACACTTTTTTAGTGTGCGCATATAATTATTGTTTTAGAAATTTGATATTCTATATATGAAAATTATAATTAAAATTATTATTTTTTTTCTCATTTGATATTATTTTTACAAAAAAAACTTTTTGCATATTATTCCGTATATTCATTCGTAAACCTATTTTCACGTAACTATTGTATTGTTTTTTGTTCGTATAGTATAGTTCGCTATAGAATATATAGATATGAATATATATACAACTCTATAATTATAAGCAACTTATGTATGGATTATTAGATATTCATTAGACATGTAATGTATAATAATATTAAAAAACAAATATATTTTTCTCTTCTAATTACAGTTTTTGCTGTTGCGTACAGTCGATGCGCTGTTTTATGAACACATTTGAGTGGTTTGGCCGAAAAAATGCTTAATTTCTTTAATGAGTTTATACACGTACGTTTAATACGAATAAATCTTTTAAGTCATTTAAGATTGGATCTGGAACATTAGATTTAATAAACTGTATACAAGTTGCTCTTATTTGTGACATTTTGTTTTGAAGTGAAATAACTTTTTATTCAACAAAATTAAAAAAAAACTTTTTTGAAGAATAGAGAAGAAAAAGTTGAAAAACAGAAGTTTTGTTCAAAAACTGTATAAAAAAAAGTTTTTCAACAATAAAGTGAAGACAAATACTGCGGAAAATCAGGACAAACAAAAACAAAACATTTTTGTAATTAGTAAGTCAAAATTTTTTAATTATTTATTATAAACATAATTTTAAGCAAGCGTAATTTATATAAAAAATTATTTGAAATTTAATCTATGCATGCTAATTTTTAAAATTTTAACTGCAATATAAACATTATTATTCAATTTAAGCAAGCGCAATTTATCGATTTAATATGCAATTAAAATAAACATAAAAACGAATAAGCTAGCTTAATTTGTAGATTTAACCTGACAATAATTAACTGCACGATTAAGTGGTTCGACTGTAAATTACAAAACAATAAAAACAGAACTAATTTCAACTGTATTTATGACATATAACACACAAAACTCATATAAACTTTTTTTGTGTAGTTTCCAAATACATTACAGTACGTAAACGCATACATACAGTACATATCGTATTGTAATTATAATCAAATTATTATTTTTCTGTTCATTTTGCTTGTGTTGTGCAGTCGTTATGTTTCGTGTGTTTCCAATCAAATTCTGCCCATATTTTCTGCTCTCGTTTTAATGTCATATTTTAAATATACAATTAAATACCTGTGCCTCGAAGCTAGGGATGTGGCCGGTTAGCGAGGGGGGAATTTCTAATTGTGATGAATAATTTCTTAGCTAAGATGAAAATATTTAAATATATAATTATATCAATTTTTAACAAATTTGACAATGAATAGTTTAAACGCTTTATTGGATTTGATCAAGTTTGTTTAAATTATAATAAATTTTAAACGTAGTCAAATTAATAGGTTTTTAAGAGGGTCAGGTTATCTAGCTTGTTTTTAAATAATATTTTTAATTGAGTAGATTTTTGCCATAGCACTTTTTCTGTTAGCTTAATGGAAAAGTATCATGTTCAATTTCGAAAGAAAAAGAAAAGCATACTAAAAACAAAAGGGCATTAAACACAAAAAAGTTTTTGCTTTCATACATATACTGCGATAATAATAATATTCTTTATTCTTAATCTCTATTTATAGTCAAAATCTATTTATGACGTAAAGCATATTATATTCGTATTAAGAAAATTTTTATTAAATTCAAAACCAATTTATTTGAAGACATAAATCTGTATTAATTCTAGTTTTAAAAAAATATAAATTCATTAAAAGCTATATAAAAAGCCAAAAAATTAATAATAATTAACAAAGCCAACAATTTAACAAGCAGAAAAAAATTACAACAACCAAATGCCTACATAATTGATTCGACTGCAGAGTACAGTTAACTTTCGGTAAACTTTAATTCAGTTCAACCAACAAAACAAAAAAAATCTATTCTATTGTATAGATATGTGCGCTTCGTATGACTACCCCTACAGCCCAACAGTAGAAAACGCAATACAAATAGTATATCAGAAAAAAAGACTTTCTATATATAAAATAACTAAAATATTAGATCAAAATAATAATAATATCGTAATAATAATAAAAAATAATAATTCGTCAATGAGAACACAAACACGAAATCACTCCACACCCAAAATTGGTTGTTGGGTGTGACCGGTGTGTGTGTATGTGCAAGCACAACTTTGCACAATACGATTTTTGTTTGAGCATATATGCCGTGCTTTTACTGTACATACCTTTGCTGTCGAATAAAGTTTTTTTTCTCTTTTTTAAACAATTCTTTTTATACCGTTTTTTGGGACAAATATATACATAAAAAATCAACTTTTACTCAAAAAACAATGCATTTTAATACACATAATATGTTTTTTCTGAGCCTAAAGAATATTCTGTGCGATTCCTGCGCTATAGTACTGTTATATAGCGTAAGAAAAACATTTTTTCTCTATGTTTTCCACTCATATTAGATAATAATCTCATTGCACACACAATACGTATGCCTTTTCCTTCTTCTCATATAATAATAAATTTATTTATAAATAAATTGCAGAATAAATGTCGAGAACTTATAGCTGAGATTAGATTCCTGTGTTTTTTCATAGCAAGAAAAAATATATGAATTACTGGAACATCAAGTCATGAGACGACATGAAAAATAGATTTTTAATATCTATACAACTCTTATACTCATATATATACTGTATGTATAAGTTGTGTCATATATAGCAAATGCAAGTCTTCTGTGTTTCTCATTAAGCGCATTGACTAATGATTAGGTAAATGAATGCGAATTTGTTTTTATGCATACAATTGAATAAAATACACACATATATAGTGTAGAGACACAACTCGACCGACAAATATAGGCTTTCGAAATGCATATATCATATCGTAATTATGTGAAACCGTATTGTTTTTTTCATTATAATTCATTCGTTTTTTTTATTTTTTTCCATTTGTTTAATGATTTTTCAAACTTGAATCGCATTCTGTGTTTTGGGCTTTTATTTTCTATTCTTTAGAGTATTTGTGTTTTAATTTTGGAAAAATATTTTTTTAATATTAATATATAGTGTTATGTATACTGACTCTACGATTAGGCTATGATTTATTTGCGATTTGTTTTTTTAGGAATTAATTTTTTTTACTTATATTTTATTTAGAATTTTTAATTTTTATTTATTTTATGCGATAATAAAAATGTATTTTTTTCTCCTTAAATATGATTATATCGGAACGGATGCCGAATCTGTTTATTATTTTTCAGACTCCATATACAGACTATCGTATTGTTTGTGTTTTTTTTCCAAATGAAATATTCTGTTTGTCTTTACTTTTGCTTTTATTTCTGTTGCTATAAATGTATTTATTTCCTGTTTTTCTTGTTTTTAGTCGTGTTTTGTGTTTTACTATTAATATATATTATTAGTACTAAATGTTTCCGAAATAGAAAGCATAATCTAAGTTTTTTTTCCTGTTTATATTCTTTGTTTTGACTTACATAATAAAATATTCTTGTTTGATTTTTTTTCTCTTATCGGTAATTTAATTTTACTAAATGTATATTTAGTTTTAGATTTATTTAATTTTTTTGTTTTTTAATTAATTTTTATTGTTTTGTTTAAGAAATATTACATAAATATCATAAACTAAATTTGGTACTAGCTTAAAATAAAAACTTATTTATATAGTTAATGTAATTTAAAAATATATCAAATAATCGATAAATAAATAAATTATTTAAAAATTATTCTCAAATATAATAATTATAAATATATTTTTAATAATAAAACTATTTATATATTTAGTTTAACTTTATAGATATATATTTTTAATCTAGCTAGAATAATTTTTGGTTAATATTTTGTTAACTAGCTAAATTTTGAATTAAACTTTTGCTGATTACCCCCCTGTCAGCCCCCGATAGTCAGACACAGAGTCGCCTCATCTCTGGAAACAGAGTCAGAGAAAACAGTTTTTCATTAAATTGTTTATTGAATTACTGTTGAAATAAGGAAATGCGCCAAAAGTTTTCTCGCTTTTAGGTTTAAGCAAGTTTACTTTATTTTTACTTATTTTTCATATTTCACTCCCGAGTTATGCATTTATATTATTTATATAAATATTTATTTATTATTTCTCTCCTTCTATGCCCGGGTTTTTCGGCCGAATATATACACGAATTGCTATTAATATCGAGAGATATATGACTGCAAAACAAGACTTTTTTAGTTAAGTCTTTAAAAATTTTTAAATATTATCAAAAATGTGGGTTTTTTATATAGAAATATTGTTTTTGTAAAAGTTTTTTATATATTTTATTTGAGGTATAAAATAGTTTATTATTTTTTTTTTGGTTAAAATTTGGATTTTATGTATTTTTTGAGTTTTTGTTTGTTGTTTAGAAAAGTTTTATTTTTCTTATTTTGTAATTAATTTTATTGATTTTTGGGTTTGTTTTTTGGGAATAAAATATTTTTTTTATAGATTTGTGTAATTTGTGTTGATTTGATTGATGAATATCCGATTTAATTCCTATTTTTGTGTGGATTAATCTGAAGTAAATTCATTTGATTTATACAGTAAAACCTGTTTATGGTGTGCATCGAAATAAACTTTTTTTACAAACTTTTTCTTTTTTTGAAAAATTATTTCTGGAATTCAAATCTGAATCAAAATTTAATATTCAATTCATAAACTAAACAAAAATTTATATTCAAATTGAAATTTATAAAACATTGCGAAAAAGGGTTGAAATTTTCATTAAAAAAAACATTTCATTCATTACGTGAATATACGAAAAAAACAAAATAAAAAAACAGAAAAAACAAGAAAAATGTTTCAATCATTAACCGAAAAATAAATTCAGACTTATTTGTATGCAATTAATGTCATAATAAAACAGAATTACATAAAATTAATAATAAAAATAATTTCTAATAAATAATATTCTTATAAAAGTCAAAGTTGAAAAAAAGTTAGCTAGTTACATTTTTATGCAAAATTTAATAAATTTCTAAAATTAAAAAAAAATAAATCAAAACTATTTCAACGAAAATCTAAAAACGCAATAAAAATATGAAAAAACTTAAAATAAATTTAATAACAAAATAAATAAAAACAAATATATAAATAAAAAACAAAATAAAAAACAAGAACAAAAAATTTGCTTGATACTTAAAGAAATACTTAAAACCTATACATAATTAATTCAAATCAAATCAAATCTTACAGAAAAAACGCAATAATATTTCGAAAAACATAAAAAATAAAATAAAAAACTTTGTTTTCGTGTATTTTTCTAATTTCTAATGCCTTTATAATACAGTCTATTATTTTGTGGCCAAAAAAAATAATGATTGAAAGTCAAACTTCACGACAGAAAACAATGTAAAAGGGAATGGAATGAACAGAAAAAAAATTATTAAACCTATTAATGACTGCACACACATAGCAAAGGAGAAGAAGAAAAAAAACGCCAAACCATCGCAACCCTATCGACTGGTATAGAGCACTCACTATATGTTTGTTACTATTAATATATTTATTGCGATTATATCGTAATAACAATAATCAAAGTATAGCTCAAATTTTAGTTGAATTTTGTATTTGCGAGTCGATCCCGAATTGAGTTCTTTTTTTGTGCATGTGTATATTATATACGAGTATATATATGTATGTGTGTATATTTATACAATATGTTCCTCTTGACTTTTATTAGTACCACACCCTTCAATGGTCACGCAATTATGCATACATTCGAAACACTATTTTTTTAATTTTTATTTATAACTACTAATAATAAGCAGTTTATTATTGTAACTTCTAATGTATTCCCGCTAAAGTTGTACAGTTGAACTTGTTTAATTGTACATGTTTCGCTTTTTTTTGTTGTTGTTGCATGTATTAGCATGCTTATTTTTTGTGTGGTTATGTGTTTGTGTGCTAAATTTAGCTAGGTTTTTTGTGGGTTTTTTGTTTTTAGCTTGATAAATTTTGTTTTGTAAGTTGGAAGTTGGTTTTTTATTGTGTTTATTTTTTAATTATTTTTTTGTAACCTTAAGTAGGTTTTTGTGTACTTTTGTGTTTTTTATTAACTTTTTTTTAATCTGTTTTTTCATTTAATGATTATTGCATTGATTTTTTCACTTTTTTAATTGCAAATATGTTTTAGCATTTTTCGTATTTTTATTCTGTTATTAATGTTTTTAAAAATTTTCTTAATTTTTATTTTGTTTAAGAATTAATTTTAATTTTTTGAAATATTTAAAAAACATTTTTAATTATTTATTAGTCGTTTGTTGTTTGAACTGATTGTTAGCTTTTTTATGGTTTTTCTATTCAATCAGATTAACAGTTATTTTCTTAATTGACTTTTGATTAAAACAAAAATATTTAGAATTTTTTGGTAAAATATTTGGATATTTGGGTAAAAAATACAAATATATATTTAAATTAATCGATTAATTTAATCTCAAAAAACGTCCAAGATCAACATTAAAGGCTAAATAATAAACAGTGTATTTATTATACATTAGTTTTGCGTTAAAATAATTAATTATTTATAAGATTTTTAAAAATATGATAATTAATTGGATTTTAACCCCAAAATCAAAATTCAAATCCTTTTCTATTAAATAAGTAATAAATCAAAGCATTAATCGATTATTTATGTCTTTATATAAAACGTAATTTTATTTTAAAACTTTATTTATAAACAAATTTTAAATAAGATAAAATATATATTAAGTAATTAAATAAATTGTAACTTGCTAAAAAGTGCACGTAAAAAATAAAACAAATTAAACAGCAATTAAATAAATATATTTAAATTTAATATTATTATTAAAATAATCTAGTTAATTAAAATAATAAATTATAAAATATGTTATCAATTGCTAAATAGATAACAAAAAAATATATATAATTTTAATAATTAGTTAAAAAACAATAAATAAAAAAATAATTTAACAAAGTATATTTTGATTAATATGATCAAGTTTAGTTAATTATAAATAGTTTTTAACTATAAACTAATAAGATAAATTTTAAAAAATATCTAAGCAAAAATCAAAGCTAAGAAACAAACAAGCATAAAAACGGCAATATATTTAATCTAATCAAGACAAAAAATCGTATCAAAAAAAAACATTTATAAACAAGATACAACTCAATTCCAATCAAACAAAATTAACAAGCACAGAAAAATAGAAGTATTTTTATTACATATTTCACATTTGTATTGCTATTAAATCAGATCACATACACACAGAGGGGGGAGAGAGAGATGGAGAGCCGGGGAGAGGTCGGGGAGAGTGAACTGAGTATAAAAATGAACGAAACGACTGATAAATCTATTATTGGCTTTAATTGATGACCGAATGCCAGTATAAACGATGTTTCCAACCAATTGTTTTTCATCCGTAAAATTGACTTTTAATGTTTTGCTATCAGACAATAATTTACTGATTTTTTGCGCTTTTTTTCCCTTGCTCGCTTTTTTCTCTGTTGCCTCTTCTTCTTCTTGTTAGTCATAGACTATATAACACTTACGGAATAACAGAATATTCTGTTATTTTGTAACTATCAGACATCAGACTGTGGTCGACACTATGGGTTTGAATTTTTTGGAATTTTTTTTGTTGTTATTTGATTAATAATTTTGTTTAAAATGTATTTTTTTATGTATTAGTAATTTTCAATTTGATAAAGTTGCTTTTTTTTGGTTATTAATTTTAAAGTAATTTTTTTCTAACATGCAATCGATTTGTTTTTAATTAGTGTTAATTATATGTATATTAATTAGTTTTAAAAAATAGTTTTCCTATTTTTTGCATAAATTTTTAATATTTTAATATTTTAAACACATTTTTTACATTTTTATTGATTGCTTTAAATTATTAATTGATATTTAATTAGTTTAAAATCAGCTATAATTTAATCCAACACAAAAAATCTATTTTTAAAAAATAAACTAGCTTAAACTCTTAGCTTAACAAGCGTATTTAAGAATAAATAATAAATTTTGTGCATGTACAAAGAAAAAGACTTGCTGTCGGAGTTTCAAAACAATATTTATGAGAAAATTTTATTTTCACTCTTCATATAATTTCTATTAAACGCTTAGAAATATTTTGTTTTGTTTTTTATTCGCATCAAAATCCTTATAACAGCACTCGATCTCCGCTACACTTCACTCCAGTCTCATCTTCCCGTACTCTCCCGTACACTCTCTCGTGCGTCAAGTCGTCGACTCTCGGCTATAATTCATTGGGTTTAACGTTTGAGTCGAGGATTTACCCAATTTTGATACCAATTTGTATTATATTTTTTATGCCTCTCTTTCTTTGCCATTATATGCGAGTACAACAAAAAGGGAAATGAGTGGAGTGAGAGAGGGAGGGAGGGAGAGAGAGGGAGAGGGAGAGAGGAGGGGAGAGAGAACGTGAAAAATGTTTAGAAAAGACAAGAGAGAGTTGACATAAAACTGTAAGAGAACTGTAAGGGAGTTGTGCGGGAGCTGTAAGAGTGATTGCAATCCCTATGTGAGCGCACTGGGAGAGAATGAGAGAGGAATCGGAGTAACAAGACTTAAACGTATACTAAAAGCCCGCTATCAGTGCAATGTATATACAATATATCTGAAGCCTATTCTCTAAATAATATCAGCCGTAACTTATTGGCTGATTCGCAGTCATTATTTATGATTTTCATTTCATTCCTCTGCCATTGCCTCTACAAATCGTTTTCAACTCACTCCTCATCTCTCTCCCGGCCCTCCTCACCCTTTTGCTGTTCCACTCTTTTATCCGAATCTCTTAACTGTATTTTATTTAGTATTTGGGTATTAGAAACGAAAGTTTATTTTTTGCTTTACTCTTATCTATTTTGCATTGGATTTAAGCAATTTTTTTCTCCACTGATATTCCTCTTCTTATTCGTTATTCTACACCAAATGACTTGTTTTTGAAGGTAAATAAATAAATGGATTTCTATGTATTATTTTCTCTCCGTTTAACTTGATAATTTTATTTTTAGATTTTGTTTTATGTATTACTTTAGTTTTTTTTTCTGTAATCATTAAATTTGTTTTGTTTCTTGCTTGTTGAAATTGATGTTCAATTTTAAGCTAATTTAATAATATAGATATTTATAGATAAAAGTTTGCAATTGAATAAAAATTTTGTTTTTGTATTTTTATAAATAATTATAAATGTTTTGTTATTTTAAAATTTAAAAAGTTCACATGCTCAAAATAGAATTAAAAAATGATAAAAAAGTATATAATAGTACAGTAAATAAAAAAATTCAACTTTAATCGTAAATTAATATTTATGTCTCGCAAACAAAAAAGTGATTTTAATAAATGGATCTAAAAAAGGCGTAAAATAATTGTAGAGAATATGAAAAATTTTTCGGATAAAACAAAAAAGAGTTCACACTTTGTGCCGACACTTAACTCTCCCGAAACACAACTGCGCTGTTAATCATGATTTAGGCTCAACTGTCATGTGTTTTAGTTAATGTAACGATCAGTTATTTTTTCTGACTAATCGTTTCAAATTTATGGTGGGATGTGCAAGGTCAGATCAGGTGGGCATAGCAATTGTGCTTGTTAAAAATGCCATTTTAAGTTTTTTATTACAAATTATAAAAGTTGCTTTCTACATTAATTTTTATAATTTTTTAAATTAACTTGTTTAAAATTACAGAGATAATTTTTTAATTTTAAATAACGGCGTTTAATTTAAATTTAAATTTATATTTATTTATTTAAAAGATTTATTCTAATTAAATTATTATTGTATAGAACTTAAATATATTAATTAAAATTAATAAAAATTAAAATTTTAACAAGTTTAAATATAAAAATTTTAATTTTAATCCTTGCACATCTCACATATTTATATAGGCTGTAAAATAAGATAAATTATATATTTTGTATATTTGAAAAAAATTATAACTATATATAGGAATTCGAGAGAATATTCTTATTATATAAAAAATAATATACAGAATAAAAAATGAGAAAATCGATGAAAAATATTCACATTTTTATTATTAATAAACGTATTGTTTTCAATAAATATATAGTTATATAACTTTGTATTAATGTTCGGATCATTTTCTCGATTATTTGTTACAACAAGATTGTTTTTAACATTGAATAATGTTTTAAATGTCAAAATCTGACGTCAATTCTCTAATCATTTATAAGAGTGAATACGAAAAGAAAGAAAAAAAAACATAAAACAAAATCTCGTTTTTAGTTTACTTTCGCTTTACATTTCAACTGTTTTACGCAAAACTCTATAAAACATTTGTTTTTCTTTTCTTCTATTCTATTAAGTGTTTGGAAATTAATTTTAGATTTAATTGAACTCAAGTTTTCTTAACTATAGCTATGGCTATATTATAGTATATTTTTATCTCTACTAAAACCTTTAGATTACTATTTAGGGAATTCTGGTTTTTATTCTCTACTCTTTCTCTCTCTCCCCTCACTCCCCCTCTCAATCTTTTACTCTCTCTCTCTCCTACTCTCTCTTTCTCTCTCTCTCCTACTCTCTCCTACTCTCTCTCTCTCTCATACACTCTCTCTCTCTCTCTCTCTCTCTCTCTCTCTC
>JAQFXP010003245.1:0-12966 GCA_034693685.1 Belba bartosi | reverse complement strand
TATGAGATTTTTTTGATTAAATTTTAAATTTAATTAATTGTTTGTAGCATGCTTAGATTATTAGAAATAATTATTATCAAAAAATATTTAGAAAAATAATCTCAATTTATATTAAATTAAAAGTAATTAAATTTATTTACAAATCAAATCAATAAATATTTAAAATTAATTATAATTAAAATAACTTAACTATAAAAATCTAAAAATTGTATTCAAAATTAATCCAGTTAAATTACCAAGTGGAAAAAAGTTATTTAAGTTTAAAAACTATAAACTCAAAAATCGAGCCGTAATTTATGAAACGACTGTTTTATTACTATTTTTGAATCAAAACAAAACCGAAATCAAAATCAAATTCAAAACAACATTCAAATGAAAGTGAATATCAAAAGTAAGTACTAATTGTCGACCAATCGGCGATTGCCTAACAATTGACCTGTGCTGACGCCTAGGCTGGACATCAGTGGCCACCTGGCGGTGGATCGCCAACGACGACAACTGCGGGATCTGTCGAAACGCATTCGACGGCTGCTGTACGGACTGCAAAATGCCTGGCGATGACTGTCCTCTAGTGTGGGGTCAGTGCTCTCATTGCTTCCACATTCACTGTATTATGAAATGGCTTAACTCACAACACGTCCATCAGTTGTGTCCGCTCTGTCGCCAGGACTGGAAGTTCAAGGAATAGACCAATAATTGGTCAGTCGATGAGTCAATCAATCAATCAATCGATTAGTGGTCCAATCGGTTGACTATATCTCTCGTTAACAACTGTTTGGCTGAACTCTGTTTTTGGTTTTTATTTGGTTTTAATGTTTTAGTTATTATCTAATTGTAAATATCTTTTTGTATTGATTTGATTAATAATTTTCGAGTTTTAGTCATTTTGTTTGAATTATTTACGAATTTATTTAATTCAAACATTAATTTTTAAATTTGATTTTTTCTTATTATTTATTTTCACACTTTATTAATGTTTATATAATTCTTATCAAAAATATTAAAATTAACGCTCGTTTTGAATATTTACCGCATATTTAGAAAAAGTTTTATTTATTTATAAATACGTAATAAAAGAGTATTAAAAATAAAACTTTAATACAACTAAATTGTCTTAACCTAAACAAACCTAAAAATATTTTTATAATTAGTAATCAGAAATTGCAATTAAAATAAAATTAAAATATTATTTAATCATTTAATACCTAATATTATAGTTATAATTAAAGATTGATTTGTTCCCAGGACCTTCCCAGGTACATTTTTATAGAACTAATAAACAATTTATTTTGAAATGTTGATTAACTACTAGTTAGATCATATTTGCATAACTTAGTTATTTGAAACATATTTTCAATACTAATCAAACATTAAATTCATTAATATTTCTAAATTTTATTGCAAACCATAACTCGAATTCATATCATTCGACTCAATGATCGACTCCTCATTCGAGTGGTCAGTATTGACGACTGTATTAGTTGTAACAATGTTTGGCGACATTCGATTGGGCGGAACGTCATATATGTCGTTGTCTTCATGTTTCGGATCGATTAGATTCGGCGATCGAATCATTGAGTCATTGATTTGATGCCTCAAAGAAGTCATTGGAAGCGGTGTTTCATTCGAATCCGTAAATCGTTTTGATGTCAAACTCAGAGCCGAACTCTTTGTTGAGTCAATGTTCGGCTCAATTATCGCTAAACCATTTGTTTTACTGATATCTTGTTCTTCGGATCCGCTATTGTCTATATTTGGCGTCAAATTCAAAGAGTTCTTAACCGAATCCGAGACTCGTTTTGGATTCTTTCGATTCTTTTTTCGAACACAGAATAGAGTAATAAATATCAAAACTATTGAAACAATTGCCGAATATGTGATAATGAGATTAAAATATTTAGTCGAATCAATATTCTTGAGATTTCTATTCATTTCCAAAGTTGTAATAAATATTATTTAGATTTTTTTCAATTCAATTATAAAGAAAATCTCTTTTTATGCTCTTTATTATGAGAATTAATGACTTTTACGAAAAACCTTAGTTTAAAAAAATCTAAATTTTTTTATTCACAATTGTTTGGCACAAATTTGATGTCACTTTAGATTAATTGTTTAATATTTATCATTAAAAAAATCTTTTTGTATATATATTAAAAGTTAATGAACTTTTCGATTAGATAAAATATTTTAATTATTTCGTCTTTTATATTTGAAAAAATATTTTACAAATACTTTATTCAGATTTTTATATTTAATTAAATTTTATATTGAATTAAATTATAATATGAATAAAGATTCGAAAATATCTTTTTTTGAAGTTATCAATCACTTAAGCGAAAGACAAAATACTCTTTCCTATACATTATTAATCAGAAGTTTAATTTTGATAAATGGAAGTAAACGTAATAATAATTGTCGTTTTTGATAGTTTAGTTCCGTCACTGATATCCTACTCAAATAAAATAATTGCATTGTATCTAAATGTTAAAAAAGTTACTATTTATCAAAATTTTATACCAATTTATTATTTTTTTATATCATTTTTACGAATAAATAAATCAAAACTAAGAGATTTCTCAAAAATATGAAATTTATATAAATTATTTTGATTTTAATAATATATATATTTTTAGTATGGTAGCTTTAATTTCTATATTATATTTAAGTTGACATGTATATTTATTATTAATAATACTAAAATTAACTACATATAAAATAAAAAAATTTTAACAGTAATTACATTTGCTTCAAAAAATTAAAAATGTGAACTTTTTCTAACACTAATACAAAATATGTTTATTTTTTCAAACAGTTAATCCGTAATATCATATATCTAGTTTATATGCGAAATATAAATATGCGCATTTTATTTCCATTAATGCATATATTAAATTTTAAAGCAAATAAATATTTAATACAATTAAAAAATAATAAAATACTCAAAAAGTTAAACCCCTATTAAAAAAACATTTCTTGTTAAAATTACTTGCTATATATTTATTTATTAAAATTAGAAAATATAAATAAAATATTTTTGAGTTTGGAAAATTCAGAGTTCAAAAAGCGTTTATTAGCATATACTGTAACTATATGTTAATCAAATAAAAACAGCGTATCTGCAGTGACTTAAACCCAGGGAACGAGAAGATCAGCCAATCCAGGGGAAGATAAGGGGAGGGATTTTTTTCTAAAAATTTGGCCAAAAACCTAGGAGGTTTCAGAGAAGAGATTTTTTCAAAAACGCTCAAAAACCTCATATTTATGATAAAATTTTACCTAATTTAACTGAATTTAAACTAAATTTAGTTAATTTAATTGGATATAAACCGGATTTAACACCAATTTAGGAAATATTTCCTAATTTTGGCCAAAAAAATTGCCGGCCACCTTCAGCTGTCGGCAAAAAGTTGAGAGGAGATATCTTTTCATAGACCAAATGCCAATTTTTAAAATCAAATGGATTTTTGGCTAATCTCCTTTTTATGATTTCTGTTTAATCCTCATCTTTTAAGTGCCTACAAATAGGCTCACCTCAACTTGAGCTAATTGCAGAACAGCTAATCATGGAGCATCTAATTCTATTTGAGTTAAACCACTAAACATCTAATTTCAAAACACCTAAAATATATGTGATTGCATATATGTTTCAGATGTTATTTTTTCTTATGCACTTTCTAATTGTTCAACTAATTAATAATTTAGTTTAAACTAATTAATTTTTAAATTTTAGTAAATTTTTTAAATACTATTTTATTTATTTTTTTATATTTAATTTTATATGCAATATTTACATTATTTAATAATTAAGAAATATTTTTAATGATTTTGAATAAATAAAAAATAAATAATGTTTATAAGTATTTAAGTTTTTCTACAATCAACCATTCCGCAATTAGCTATTATATGATAGTTTGTTTGCATAAATTTTTATTTAAAGGGATAGCTGTTCTGGAATTAGATCAAGTGAGGATTTACTTGGAGATATACCTTTTTTACATGTTAACTAAACAGTAAATGTAAATAACAAATATTTAGAACTTTGAGAAAATATCTTTATAAGGTTTAGAGTTTTGGTACAAATATTTATCAATCGGTTATTTTAAATACATTTTTGATCAAAATGCGAAAATTCCATTCATTGATCGAATAACTGTAAAAAAGACTAAAATTTCATATCAGAAGAGAACAGTTACACACTTTGTGCGCACTATTGAAAGGATATTAATAGAGTTGTAATAAATATAATAAATTGAAGATGAAACATATTCCTCATTTTTTAACATTTTTATACCCGGGATAGACAACTGTAGTTGCTAGATCAATATTGCTTGAACTTTATATAAAAAGATATTTACATCTCAAAAAGTAGGTTGAGTTTTTTAAAAACATTTCGGATTCCGATGGGACCTTGGTTAGTGATTCAAAGATTATTTCCATTATTGATCTTTTTCTTCTTCTTCTTAAGCAAAGTTTTACTCAATTTTTATTTATTTTATTTTATTTTTTCTTTTTATTTTGAATTTAGATTTAAATCGAGTTATTGATATTGGATATTAACTCTACATTAAATTAAATGTTTTCTTATTAATGTTGAAATTTTTTTAGTATATTTTAGAATATACTATATTTTAATCTCATTAAACAAAAAGCAAAATAGCAATAAATAAATAAAAATAATAAAATTATTGAATTTATTTCACATATTCTCATAAATGTCTCGTTTGAAAACATTTAAACCAAATTTTTTTTTATTATGATTTAGTGCTTTGATTTTGCAATAAAAATAAATTTTTATAAATTTATTCTAAAGACTAAATCATGTTAAAGACAATTTTTTTAATAAGTTCAAGTATTTTAAAGTTTTAGTTTAATGTTGAAAGTTATGTTTAAATTATATAAATAATAAATTTCTAAAAACAAATTCGTGTTTTGCATAAAAATAGTTAAACCAATTATTTTAATCATAAATTTTTATTTAAAACAAATTATAAATATTGAGTTACATATTGCTGTACAAGAATTTAAAATGAAGTAAATATTTAAATCTAATTCTTATATAACTATAAAGTTATAAATTTTTAAATTAAATTAGAAATAAAGATTGAAAAAAAAAATTATACTTTTAATAATTGATATCTTTTTATTGTATTACTTTAGATATTTTTAAAAATTAATAATGAATTTTAATGATTGTAAATTTTATTTTAATTAATTAACAAATTATATTAATCTTTAAAAAATAAAACAAAACCCGAAAATTTAATAATTCAAAATAGTTAATTCAATAAATAAATAATTAGATTATTTTTTATAAAGTAGTTTTATTATCTAGGTTAAATTAAATTATATATATATTTAATTAAAAGCAGAAATTGTGAAGAAGGGCGTCATCCAAAAATCTCCCCTGATTTTGAAAATTGACTTTATCCTTCCATCTCTAGCATTTGGTCAGGGAAAGATATTTTACCTCGACTTTTTACTGGCCGCCAAAGAAGCTCAGAAAATTTCTTGGGTTTTTGATTAAAATTAGGAAATTTTTCCTGAATTGTTGATAAAACCAGTTAAATTAACTAAATTTAGTTTTAATCCAATTTAAATTCAGTTAAATTAAATGAGATTTTATTATAAATATTTAGATTTTTAAAGCGTTTTTGGAAAAATTCCTTCCATGATACTGCCCATGATTTTGGCCAAATTTTTAAGAAAAACCCCTTTCCTAATCCTCCTAGATTAGCCAACCTTCTCAAATCCTAATTAAAAGTTTAAAATTTATTTTTAAAATTAAAATAAAATTTAAAAAAAAATAAAACGTAGATGTGAAGAATAGCTAGAAAATATTTAAGCATGTTCATATTGAATAAAATAATTGCAAGTAATGTAATTAAATTGTAGAATTTCTCATTTTTAAAAATTCAGAAATAGCTAAAAAAAATTTCCAAAAATTTTTGGCCGGCAAAAAGTCGAGGATGGGGGACTTTTCGCGAACCAAATGCTAGGGGGGAGATAAATCCAAATTTTTAAAATCAAGGGGGATTTTTTCCTAATCCCCTCTTCACGATTATTGAATTTTAGTATTTTAAAATAATATTTAAAATTTTAATTAAATATTTTTAAAACATGCAAACAGTTTGTTTATTTAATTATTGTAAAATGTTTCTAGAAATTTAACTTGGCAAAATTTATAGCAAGTTTTTCTCGTAGAAATTTCTTGAAATAATACATTAATACAGTAAAAGTAATACTATAATAGACAAACAGTGAATCTCAGAGTTTGATGTGTTTCTCAAATAACTAATATATTTGCTCTTTATATCAGTTCACGAAATTTGGCAAAAAAAATAATGAACTAATGGTTATATTCAGTGTTTATAACTGTGTTATAGTATAGTAATGACAGAACGAGAGAAACAATTCCATCTAAAGAATGAATATTTTTTTAGTGCTGTTCATAACACCCGATGACTAATGTTATTCAGGATTCGGTAATTTCCTTCACATACTGTACAGATATATCAATATATAAAAGCTTTTGGAGTTCTCTTCTTTCACATTATAATTGAAAACTTTCGGTTTGAGTGAATAAAAGTGAATAAAAATCTTATTTTTCTATTTTCTTCAGATATAAATTGATCCCATTTTGGTTTATGTTTTTATTTCTAGTGGTTATTCAAACTTTAAATTAGATTTTCGTTTAAACATTAAATATTAAAAATTAAATTTTAAATAAAATTTGTATAAAATATATTATAAAATAAATTTATATTAATAACTGAATTAAGATTAATATACGAATAAATTTACTACTAATATAATTTAAAATTTATTTTTATAAAGTGTATCAATATTTTAGAGATATATCCGAAGCGAATATTTTGAAATCAATTTATATATTGTATATTGAGTTACATATTTCGATCAAATCTTTATTCCAATAAATACGCGACTGAAGTGAAACAGAATTTGAAATTTTAATAAAATTTTTTTGTTTAACATTCAAAATATATTTTAAAGTAATTTAAAGAGAAAAACATTATTCCGGGAAGAAAAATAAAATGAATTTTAAATAAATGTAGATTTTATATCAATTTTAAACATATTATGCAAAATAGTTTTCGAAATAGTTTTGAATTACAGTAAAAAATATCTGAAAAATTCGGTCAAAACTTCTCAAATTTTTACGTAAATAACAAAACTTTTTATAATATTGAATATTGTATATAAGAGACTATTTATATAATTGAAAAATACTACCAAAGGTTATATGCATAAAAAATTTTAATACTCTTGAAGCATAACCATGAGCATTTAGTTTAAATAAAATAAGATATTAAAATAGGCAAGCTTATATGATATTTGCTATAATAAGGTTATTTGATATTGCCAATTTAATTTTATATTAACTAAAGGCAAATATTATATTAGTTGTAAAAAATGGGAAAATTTTGTTAAAGACAAATATTGACTTGTAAATATTGACAATAATTACTTGTTTCAAATTAAAAATTTAATATAAAATTAATTTAAAATATTTATTAATTAAACTATTTTTTGTTTACATTTTATTTTAAAGAAAATCTAATCTTATATTTTAAATTTAATCTAATTTTTAACTAAAAAAAGTATTTTTAAAATTGTTGACTCAAAAGATAATATAAGACAGTATTGCAGTTTAAATGAGATCTACAGCAAAAACAAAACATTTTATTGTTTAGCCAAAATATCGTCAAACAAATAGTGCTCTTTTGATGACTACATTTGTTACATTTAGCACTACTATTGTAGCATTTCCTAAATACCATGATCATTTTGTCAAACTTTTAAACTGCTATGGAACATAATATTAGAGGATAGACTTTTATTGCTAACAATTAAATTTTGTAACAATAATAAGTTTTAAAATAAAACTACAAAACGACTGCTTTGATCATAAAAGTAATTTTGGGTAAACTTTAAATTTTATTTACTGTAATATTATTATTATTAAATTATAAAAATAAATATTTAATATAAATTTTTATTAAATGTTGAAGATAATGTTAAACAAACAGCAATTAAACACTCAAACAATAAAAATAAATAAATAAATCAAGACAAAATTTTTTTGGCTTATACAAATAACTGATTGTTTGCATAAATTTACACATTATGCAAGAATAATTTAGCCATAATTTTATTGAAACTTTTGTCATATTTACTATTATATTCAGCTCTGCATCTGACAACTGCTCATTTTGGAGTCGCTTTTTCTTTCGTGTTTATAGCCTAACATTTATGTGAAAAACAAACTTTTTTCGCATTATTTTCCACTCAATAAACTCTAAACTCCTTTTATATTCTTAATGTATTTTAATGTTTTCATTACTAATTAGATTAAACACTATTTCCTTGAATCTCACTAATGATTTAAATGACTTTAAATGACTTTTGTTTTACTAATCTGTTTAAACATAAGATTTAATACATGAATTGATGTAATGTTTTGCGTCTTTATGTTTATTGGGGTTTGTTTATTGAGATCACTCTATGGAAGCAATATTGAGCTCATCTTTAGCCAAATTCCATTGGGTTTAACCTATTTAACTTTAGTAATACCATGGTGAATTGCTTTTGAAAATATTATAATTAAACTTTTTAAGTTATTTACAAGAATTTAATTAATTGATATATTTTTTAATTAAATTAAATTCAAACTATTTTATTATTATTAATACAAATAAACATAAGTTATTACTATTGCAAAATAAATTGCATTTTAACCAAAGTTTTTGTTTAATAATAAAAAATACTCTTATATTTCAATTTGTTTTACAAAACAAATATTTATAAAATAAGAATTTATTGATCTTTAGATATATAGCAAAAAAGAAAAATAAAAATAAATAAGACTTTTGAATCGAAAATCTTTTTTTACGGTTTATCTTATTTTTATTTCGTATCTATTTTAGAGATTTGATTCATTTGAGGTCAAACTTTATGACTGTGAGGGCAGGGATGACACCACTGATGATGAGAAGAGAATATAGTGAAAAGGAATTGGTTGCCATTGGTTACGGTCTTCCGAAAAACTAAAGCAGATTTAGGCGTTTGAGCCGATTCTACATTCGCTGCTCTTTTCTCATTGTGTGCTCGGATTCTCATCGAATTACATCTCTATTGAGTCGAGTGAACACAATTCGAAAAAAACTTGTACTAAGTTTCGACGTTTTACACAATTGTCTCTTTTGAACAAAACTTTTCTCAATGTTATCGAAATAAAGCACAATAACAGAGATGTGTCGATGAAGACCTGAATTGTGGTCTCGACCGCAGGCTATCCGTACAGTGAAGTAGATATTACTCTATTCTTGGCATTCAAACAGATATTTGTCGACAAATACTATTCTTCGAAACGGATTTTTTGAATAAATTCGTAAAACATTAATAACTTTTACATAAATAATAAATAAGTCGACGAATGCTTAAATATGTCTATCGCTCTAAACATGTGTCAACTTCTTCGTCAACTTTTTCTTCAGCTTATTCTTCACCAGTTTGTCAGTTATGTGATAGCATTGCCACCGATTATAAGAATTGGTAATTATTTTAATCATAATCTTGCTTATTTATACTTATTCATAAGTTTGTTATTAAATTCTTAGAGTTTTATTTTAAACAATTTATTAGTTTTTTTGTTAAATATTTTTTTAGCAAACGTTAATGTATTGCACGAAAGCGTCCTTTTGGGGGTTTTTAATATTAATACAAATTTTAAAATTTTAATTTAACAATAATTATAAGCATTGAGTGATTTTAAGGAACTTTATTAAAGAATTGATTTTTATTTGGTCTTATTTTTGTTTCAAAAAAAAGATTTAAAATCTTTAATTTGTATTTTTTATTTTGTTTTATTTTCTGGGATTTAGGAGTTTTATGTTTAGGTTTAAGATGAATTACAATCTTAAAAATTGCTTCGAGAAAAAAATCTTTAAAAAACAAATTCTAAGCCATAATATATATCGCAAGTAATATGCTGTTTAAAAAGGAAATTTTTTTCAGTTTATTTTATAAATTAGATTTAAAATTTTGGTAACACAAAACATGTTTAACATATCTGAATAAGATAGTTTTTTAATCTCAAGTAATTTAATTTAAAGAAAAGTCTTTAAAATATAATTTTAAAAATTATTTGGATTTTATTTTATTAAAAAACAACAATATTAATTAAGTTAATTGCAAATTAAAATAATAGAATTTTTAAAATTATTATACATGCGAAAATGTATATGCTAAAATAATTTAATAATAAATGTAACCATACCACATTGTAAACAATTCATTATTATACAGTTTGTAAAATAGTATTAAAGGTCAGAATAAATATACTTTATTTGAAACGGATTGTCGAATAAATTAAATTCTTTAGAATTCGTAACTATGTGTCTAATTATGTTTTGGAAAATAACTCAAATAATGCAAATGTTTATCAAATATATAAAACGCATATTAAACTAACAAGTATTCAGTGTTTCAACACATAAATTGTGTCTGACTTATAAATGTAAAATTAAATATTATTTTATTTTATTTACATTATACCTGTAATTCATGTTTTTGTGCATATTAATACAAACAAATTAATTTAACTACTGTACATGCATATTTTGATTTGACAGACAACTTATAATTAAATTAAAAATCTAGTTTTTAATATTATTATCTTTTCAAATTTTGAACTTTACAACAAAATATAGTTTAACTTGATTATATAAAAACGGATATTTTTGGGGCATGTTTGTAATTTTGTAACTTTTTATATACATATTGTCTTCAATCGTAAGTTTGCAATAAATCAACAAAAAAATAGATCATTTGCGTGACTAGACTTGAATCAGTTGATAGTGAAAGTCCAATAAAAAAATTCTGTTGATATCACAAATTCAGAAAAAGTGTTGCAAAAAGAAAAACTACCCTGTTGTGAATAATTGAAGCCAAAATCATAAATACAAGCAACAAAAGGCAGTAAATATTACGATATTTCTTCCACAGTCTATCCCTTCATCCCTTCATTTCTACTTTTATTTATCGTTTATAATAAATGTGAAATTTTTTTTGTGTAAAGATATTGTAAAATATTTTTGTAGAAGAATTGATATTTCTTACAATCGACTGATTATCACTTGAATTATGCATTAAAGCTATTAAAAAGTCAATCAATCATCAAATGGTGTATACTTTTCGATAGACTTTTGAAAAATTGAGCAAAAATAACATAAAAAATAATTGCAAATAAAATCTAAATATTAATAAATATTAAAAACAAAATATTTTTATTTTATTATTCAATAAATTACAATAACTGTATACTTAAGCCGCAAAGCACTTCTATCTTGCAGATTTTATCTTCAGATAATAAAAATAATAAATTCATAAAATAAAATATAATTTTGTATTAGGTCTTAGAAGTGAAGTCAAGAACTTTTATATGCATTTCAATAAATTTTCGTAAAAATCCTTTTTATTGCGCATAAAAATTTAAATATTATAATTAAAACCAAAAATTCAGTTTCATATATCAAATCTTATTAAAGTAGTTGATTCTAAAAATAGTTTTAAACCAGAAATGTGCAAGATTGGTAAATAATTAAAATTATTGAAGCTTTGAAATTATTCTAATATGTGTATGTTACTTTTTTGTTGTTATATTTTAATTATTTTGTTCAATTTAATAAAGTTTACACTAATTTTACAAAATTTATAAGTTTAATTTATCATTTTGATTTAAATGCAACTATGAAGTTTTGAGATTAGTTTAATATTTTTAAAGAAATGTATATATGTTTAACTTGAAATGAAAAGAAAAAGAAATTTATAACTTGACGCCTCCTCTCTCTAGGTTTAAAATATAAAACGTTAGTTTTAGAAACTACAGTATTAAATAAGGATTAGATATTGGAATTTAGATTTAAGATATAAAAAGTCGGTTTAAAGATTTAGCAATAGTGATTAGATATTGAAATTGAAATTTAAAATATAAGTTGTTGGTTTGAGAATTTAGCAATAATGATTTAGCAAATCTACTTACAAAAATGTATTAAGATCATACTGTTCAGTCTTGTTTAGTTTTGTTTTAAAATTAATCTTTATAAGTCTTACAAGTTAGATTAGGATAATATCCAACTTTTTCCTCTTATAAGTTATATCCATACTTGTTCTAGAGATAAAAACACCCTTGTTAAGTTTATAGCTTTTATGTTGGATAATTTTTGTATCAAATCTGTATAACTAGAACTAAATCCCAGTATTTATTACATATCGTTTTGTAGTATTAATCTCGACGTTAGTCCAAAACTCATATTTATTTTTTTGTTTTATATTCTATTCTTTTTTTACTAAATTTTCTCCATTTCAGTGCTTTATAGCTCTGAAAGAAAATACTTTTTCGGCAATCATTTGGCTTTTATGTGAATTTTTAAAAACTTTTTTTTTCTCTCAAAATACATAAATAATTTTATTTCCAATTTTGAATTTCAAAGATTCTATCATTTTCTTAGATTCGAGCGAAAGAGAAAGTTTAACAATAAAAATGAGTCGATTTCTAAACATTTTATACGTATTTTCAATGCGAAACCATTGACATCAGTGTTTGTACTAAAATATACTATATTTTTGAACTTTTTATCTATTGATTTGAAAGACTGACAAATCTTTATATTAAAACATTCGACAGATTGGCTGAAGACTGACAACTGATTCCCTTTATAGTCAACTAAATTTAAATTTATTTCATATTTAAAGCTTAGTTCAAAACTTTATTTTTGCATTGGGTTTACGATTTTGTTGATTTCAGCGCATTATTTATTTAAAGCCTTTTAAGTATTCAAATATTTAATCAAAACAATTATAAATACGATGGAGAGAGCAGCAGGAGAGCAGGAGAGAGAGAGAGAGAGAGAGAGAGAGCAGGAGAGCAGGAGAGAGAGAGAGAGA
>JAQFXP010003244.1:0-12969 GCA_034693685.1 Belba bartosi | reverse complement strand
GTTTTTGGCCAAAATTTTGAGAAAAATCCCTCCCCTGATCCCCCCCCTGGATCGGCCGACCTTCTCGATCCCTGCTCAATACCAAATGAATAGATGAGTCGAGAATCCTATCAACAAAATTGCGATTATATATGAAAGACACGTAAATACTATTTTCATAAAAAAAAATAACTGAAATAAAACTAATTCTCGTTCAGAAACTATAGCTCCGGAATCCCAACGCATTAATACAGTTGGAGACGAAATAATGTTTGCAATTCTAATGTCATTTAATGTCTTAACATGTCTTTACGCTCACAAACACATTGATTGAAAACATAAGTACTTTTTCATACGTCTCACTCGAGAGAGAGGACTGGGAGGGTCAGGAGAGTGAGTGGAAAGTGAAGAAAATTAAAGACAAAATCAAAAATTATTTAAACAGAAAAAAAGATAATTGAAAAAAAGTAACAAAAAAAATTTATTTGACATCATTTGACACTAAATAAAAAAACAATTTTCTTTACGAATGAATAAACTTTTGTTATATTAATTAAAAACAACTCTTTTTCACTTATATTACACAAAATGAGAATAAATATTAATTGAATTTATTAATAAATAACGAGTTTTTCCGCCGATATATGTATTTGTCGTTTAATGAGGTATAGGAATATTTTCGGGGATTCTTAGAGCACCTGGAGATAGATGAATGACTCACTTGTTTTGAACGTATTTTTAATGGATTTGCTTATGGCGTCACTAGTGCTGGATCTGACAGAAGACGAGCCCTTTTTGATCCGACCACTCGCTGTTCGGCTATACTCTCGCATCCATTCGCCAGTAATTGCTTTTAGTTGACTGTTAAGCAAAACATAAACAAAATTTAGTATTAAATCGAGTTTTAAATTATGAATATATTTAATGATTGCATATTTAACTATACTATGCTATTAGACTATGCGATAGGGTTTGCCGTTTATTCCTTCTTGACTCAGAATCTACTTAAAAATCATATTTTTATTCCTTTTATTATTATTATTAATGATTATATAATTTCTCGAATGTTGTGTAAGTTTTTTGGAGAAAAACATTTATATTTTTAATTGTTTTTTCATTTTAAAACAAACAACTGATTTGAATATTAATGGCAATAAAACACAACCGAATAATACGGAATAACCAAAACTCCAAAATCGTATAAAATATACAGTTTTTAAAGTATTGCTACAGAAAACTAATGACTATTTTATGATTTGCTATAAAATTAATTTAAATAAATTTTTGCCAACATTTTCAACAACAGACAGTCAGACAGTGATAAGCAGATACTGTAAGTTCAAACTTGATGATTGAGACTTGATTAAATTATAAAAACTTTTTTAAACTTGCTCTCTCGATCTCCCCACACCTATCTCTCTCTTCTCCTTTCTCTTCCTCTATCCCACACTCGGCTGAACTCACTTTAAGAGAATTTTGATAAATATTTATTAAACATATAATAACTTATAATCAAATAAAAAGTGAGAATCGGTCAACACATGAATGAATTACATTGAATAACGAATATTGTATTCGTATACCAATTCAGTTCTAAACAAATCAAAAGTATGAGAAACAGGAAATAATCACTATTTTTATGAAATTCACTTATCATTTCACAGACTTTGTGGCAAAAATTTGCTAAATATTCTCTTAAATTATGACAATGAGGTGAGAATTTTTTCGCGATAACAATCGATGGCATAGAATGTTATAATATATATATATAAATAAAAATTAAATACAATTTTTATACACCTTAGAGGTAAAGTTCAAAACACAACACAGATAGATAAATTAACAATAGCATTTTTGCCCAAAACAAGATTGATAAATAAGGTATAATTTTATTGAAAAAAAAGTTTGCATCAGATTTATACGGATATGAATTGTTAAACGCATAGAAAGGCTTTGCATATAAAACGATTATTTAGCTGACAATTGAAATATAGGAGTAATTAAATACAAGAATGAGTTTGAAATTTAGTGATTTACAAAAATTCGAGTCCATTGATGCCAAACAAGTGGTAAGTGGTTTGTAGGAAATTGTTTATTTAAAAGCAAATTGTCAAAGGGCATATATTTTTTTTAATAGCCATACAAACTGGTAAACAGATCCCACATCAAACACCTACGCAAAACGTTTGTTGATAATAGTCTTATTTTATTTTTACACAACATTTGCTCAAAAAAATGTCAACAAATTTATCGGTAAAGCAATATAAAAATGTAATCAATTTAAATAAAAAAAAACTCAAACAGAATTTGTTAGAACGTAAGAAACGCTTATAAAATCAGATTAAATGTAAATCCAATTTAAATTACCAAGATTGAATCTCGGAGCTCTAATATTACTAGAAATATTTAAACGCATCCACGCAAATTGATAAATATTTAAATTTCTTTTACTATTTAAAGTAACAATAAATAAAATTACAAAAAAAAACATAATTTTTTCGATAAACCAGTTAAATCAATTAGCAAATCTCATTTTTCAAATGGCAAGGTGGAGTTTAAATGGGTATTTCTTAAAATTCCAATCTCATATTTTGTTAAGTTTTTTTATAGTTACATATTTAAAGGTCAAATAACTCGTAAAGGTATCTTGCTAATAAAACTTTTAATAAATAAATTTTGAAACTTCTAGTATAAGTTATAAATTAAATTTTAAACCAAATCTAAAATAATAAATATATTTTTAAACTTTGAGAATGAATACATTTACATGTAATAAATAATGTTCAGAGTAAGTTTCACTGAATTATTGTAATAATGTGCTGAAGCCGAGCAATAAACTCGAGCAATCGAACACTATCCGCGCCGACGGTTTCTAATTTATATATAAAAAGAAGAGTTGAAAATTTTTCTAGTTTGGAGAAAATCATGTTTTGCGTCCTTCATGTGAATTGAAATTTTCTTATTTTTAGTTTAGATGCAAATTAAAGGTGTGTCAGAAGACTGTAATTGTAATATGGATTAAATTGGAAACTATTGCCTAACTAGACTTTATTTGAAAATTAAATTTTAGTTTTTTTAAATTAAATTTATATTTGAAATGATTTTTTTTTTATTTAGACTTAATTTAGTTATACCCTATATTTGAATAACAAAGAATTTTTTAATTTTGAACTTAATAATTGTTTTTTAATGTTGATTGGATTATAAAAATAAGTTTTTATAACAATATTATAAAATTCTATTATTTCTAATCTTTAAACAAAACAAAATAAAAATTTGATTAAATCTATTGAATACATTAAACAGTGCTTGATAGTTTAATTTCATTATGTTTAATCAAAAGAGTAAAAATTTTGATTAAAAAAATATTTGAATCCAAAACACAAAATAAAAAATGTTTAAAAATTTGAAAATGTTAACAATTTTTGCCTATTTTTTTATTAAACATTGTATTATTTACTGTATATTAAAAATAAAAATATTTTCAGTTTTTCTTAAATAAGGTTAAATAGAATTTATATATAAAAAATATATTACAAACAATTTCTTATATTAAATTTAATATGTATTAAAATTTGGGATTATATCTAAATAATAAATAAAAAAATATTTTGTTTTGTGATAAGAATTTTTATCATAACTTAGATGTTATGATAAAAAATAGTTTTGAAAATGTTTTGTTAGTAAAGCTCAAACATTTCGGGTATTAGAGCTCTAAAATGATTAGAATAAATGCAGAAATTGTCTACTTTTCAAAAATTTAAATCTAATAATTGAGATAAGGATTGAAAGTTGAGTGAGAAGTGAAGTAAAAGAATTGCTAAACAAAAGGCTTTCACGTGTGAAGTGTCGAATTGAATTCATATGAATATTCTTTATATCTTATATTGATATTTAATTTAGCCAAGGGGGCTTTGAGAAAAGAGTGGGTAGTGCTGTCATTATCAAGATAAATTAGTTCAATTTGTTTCAAACTAGCTCTAGCCGGTTAAATAATTATCTAGTCTTGGATTTTTATTTATTATTTTTACAAGGTATGTTTTATTTTCTTTTATTTGTTTTTATTTTTTGTTTAACAAATTTTTAAAAATGTTTTTGAACTTGATAACTTATTAAGTAATTTGTTAAACAAACAGTGTATTAAATCAATTATTTAAATTGCTTTAAACTAGTTCTAGCCAGTTAAATATTTATGTAATATTAAATTTTTGTATATTATTTTTGCAAGTTATATTTGATTGTCTTTAAGTTGTTTTTAAACTTAATAATTTATTAAGTTAATTTGTTAAACAAACAACATATTAAGTTAAATTAATTATTTAAATTTTAAGTTAACATAATTAGAAAAAATCTGAATAATTAATAAAACTAATTTGACAAGATTAAAATTTTATTCTTGTTTGCAGCAGCAAAAAGAAAAATAGTTCATTTAATTGTTATAAATTTTGTTTCAAAAACAAAATTTGTTTCAATGCCTTAATTTGAACAAATATTTTTGTGCAGCAAAAATAAACAGTTCTTAAAAAAATAAAAATTAAATTATAAAAGCAATAAACTCGAAAACAACTGAGAATTCTTTGGAACTTAGGTTCTGAAATCCAATGGAATTACTGATGAATTCTATTGTGGAATAGGAATGCAATTCTTGTATTTATATATATGTGTTTTAGAATTATTGTATTTTCAAATAATTGGGAAATAAACAAAGATATTTGTATTTTTGAAAGAGTTTCAACTCAATCGATTTAAAAGTAATACTTTTAAAATAAAAAATTGCCAAATCTAAACTAGTGTTTATTATTATTTCTATTTATATAAAAGATTTTAGTCTAGATTTAAAACAAATAATAATAAATTATTTAATAAAAATGTTATTTAGAATAATAAAACCAAAATTGAACAACCAAGCTTTTTTTGTACATTAGCGGAAATAACGTAGAAAAAAGTGATTGATACTATAAAAAGGATTATTTAAAAGTATAAAATTGAAATCTATCAAACTGAATTATTTTTCCAACACTTGATGCTCAGGTTATAAATAACATCATTTTTATTGATTCAATTTTGTGTATAAATAATGTTTTTTTAGTTATCATTTTTTCCAGTTTATAAATAAATAATTTCATCCATATATACACTATATTTATTAGTAAAGATTTATTTGAGGATATATTTATTTTTATTTGAACTAGCACATACGATGTTTTGATATAATTATAGTCAAGTGTGAGAATGCTTATTAAAATTTTATATACGAGTGTTGGAATGAAAAAATTATTAATTTATAAATGAACATATTTATAATAACGTCATCTAAACTTATTTTTGCGCAAATATTTTTAGCTTTAAATAGATTTTTAATAAAATAAAATATTAAATGCAATAAAAATTATTAAACATAATGTATAAAATTTAATCAACAAAGTAAACATGATAATTGCGTTTAGAGTAAAACAAAAAATTTCGAGCTTTAATTATGTTTGCACAACTAGACAAATTTGAGCTCCAACTTGCTTAAAATCGTTTTAGCATGTTTGCTCTACAGTAGATCGAGTTTGTTAGCAAGTTTATAAATTAATAATCGACGAAATTGTGTAACAAATGTGACAAGTGCGAAAAACAATTTAATCGTTAATTGTGATAGATGAATAGAATTGTTATAAAAAACTATTAAGGATTGCATTTATCTTAAAACAGACTAAAATGCAATAAAAGTAATAATTCTTTCGTTAAGTTTGTATTTGAACTTAAAAATATAGAATAAAATCAAAAAAACTTTAATAAAATATCAATTTGTTGTAAGAAATACACAAAAATATATTTTCGAAATTACGTCAATACATGATATTAGACCCAAACAGATGTTCGCATAAGAGGTAGGTATATAAGAAAGCAATATATATATATATATTTTTATTTATATATATTTTAGCTAGAAAATATATATATATTTTTTATTCAAGACACAGGAAAAATTTATTTTATTTTAAAGACCAAATCGAAGGTTTGATAGGAAGACCAACTGATTCTGGTAATAGAAATTGAGAATAAAATAGAGAAAGACGTAAATTGTGAGTCTGAAGTAGAATTCTTTTGTTGATTTAACTCAACAACAATTTGATTGAATAACACAACAATAGAATACAAAGTATATAAAAGTATTTTTTGTAAAAAAATTGTTGAGTTTTCTTGGATAAACAACAAGTCTTTTGACAATAAAAATATATAAACTATAACTAAAACAAAACAAAACGACAGACAAAGAGAAAATTAAAACAAAATTCGTAATATTGCAAAAAAAGAAATTTTTTCGGCAATATGTTTGATAATATGAAAAAAAGAAATAATAAAAAAGTTGGCAAAACAAGTCATTTATTTAAAACTAAAACGGTTTATAAGACCTTGGAGTTTAGGTGTAATAAAAATTTTAAAATTTATTTTAATAAAAAATAAATTACAATAAAAAACAAAATTTAAACATAAAAACAAATTCCTTAAAGAAAATAAAAATTCATATTTGCAAAACTGTTCGAATAGTATCAGTCAACAAATAAATAAACTAGTTGAAAAATAAGTGTAAAGTAGAAAACTAAACGAAATCTTCATTTAAAGTTAATTAAATAAAAATCTTTTCTGATTTAGAGAATCTATAAATAGAGAGAAAGTCTTAGCAAATAATAAATAGTTATTCTTTAAGAAAGTGTTCACTAAATTGTAAGTTTAATTCCGAGCTAATAGCAAACGTAATCTAGGTCAACGCAGTGGGGGAGGAGAATGGAGCAGGGAGGAGAATTGTTTAGTATGATGAATAGACAAATTTGGCGCAAACATTCAGATAAATTCAAATTATGGATTCAAAAACATAAATAATAATAAAATACAAACTTCATAATATAATTAAAACATAAAAACAAATTAAATTGGATTTGACCATAAATGAGCAAGTTAGTTCAAATGGAACTGAAATTGCAATTTCAAGTTTTGTATAATTTTGGAAAGTCTGACAAACATTTTTAATTATATATTGATTTTATAATTTTTATTGCAATTGAGAATATTTGTGGTTTAGGGGTTTTTTAGACTAACCCCTCCTTCGGTCAATTGTAGTTTAATTACTAAATAATTAATTATGAGAAGCGATGGAAACCAACACATATTATGTGTCCCCAAAACGCCTGACTATTAATTAATTGAATAAACAAATAGACTGACAGTTGAAGTAAAAGTAGTTAAAAGTATTGATTGAAATAAAAGTTACAAAAAGTAATTAACAGTAACTCTGATTCGAGTAAACGAATTAATCAATTGATGCCCAAAAGCATATGCAATGGTATTGTAGAGTACAGCTTAACCCACATTCTGTAAACATTTTTATTGTAAGTACCTGCTTATACAGTAGTAAATAAAGTACCATGACACAATGTAGAAATTGCAAACAATTTAATTCTTCTATAGTTAATATCTACTTTAGTAAATGAAATTATTTAGAAAATAGCCATTGGCTCTATTCGGAATCGATTGTACAATACATACAATACCATACAATATGTGGTTTATATAGAGTGAAAGTCAAAATATCTATTCGACTCAAACTAGCGATTGTTGTCGAAAAGAGTTGCATCAAAGCTGAGATTTTCAGTTCGTTTGGTTTGGTTCGGTTTTGTGTTTCAGTATTTTCTGTTCATTTATTAATTTGTATTTTGATTTGACTTACATTTGTTTATGACATACGAGACAAACCCATTGTTGGCCGTTGTCTTCGTTGTAATGCCTACACGTTTTGCAAACTTTTTTGCGACAGATAGAGCAGACAGCCCCTCGGTTAATAATTCTGCCCAGCTCAGTTAGACAACGGGCACAGGTACTGGTCGGATCGATATTGCCTTGTCTTATAATACCACGTTTTCGGAGTCGTTGGATCTCTGCTTTCAATTGACTACAAAAATAAATCTCTAATTACTATCAAAAATAAAATTTGTTTTCAATCAATTTCAAAATGCAATTAATTTTGAATAAAATAAAATAAATTAAAACACCTCTAAAGCAGACCAAGAAGCAAGATATTTTATATGTATATATATAAAATAGATTTTTAACATAGCTATAGAAATTTGGAATAATATTTATAATTTCAATAATTTTTTTAATCTAGTTATCTATAAATAGTGAGAAATATTTCAAATTTTATATTTTTTATGAGATATAAATATTTTATAGCTTTGAGTGAAATTTGAAATTAATACTCGAGAACTCAAGTGCATCGAAAAAATAAAGCAAAAACTCAATAATTTTTATTCAACTAAAATAATGATAGAATTAAAATATTTAAGTATTTGTCTAAAAGGCGTTTTAGCAGAAATAATAAATCAAAAGAAAAATTGCATTAAAAACAAAAATAATGAAAATAAAAGTGAAATTAATGAAGTGTGACATCAATGCAGAGAAATCAGTTGAGAATTAATTCCATATTAAATGAGATTAAATACACGCGAATAGAAAAATAAGAATTAAATTTTTTTTTACTTAATTTCAGACAAATTTTTAATAATAATAATATAATTTTAAAAATTAATAATAATATAATTTTAATTTTAAAAATGTCTGTTACTATCGATGTCAGAATTTTTCGCAAAACTATTATTTGAGCGAAAATTTGATTTTTGCATTCATTTGAATTTAAATTTGATTTTTTACTTTTTATTTCTTTTCAATATTCTCAGCGCTGTTCTGAATGGCATTAAAATTGTTATTAAATCAAGAACTCTTTTTAAAAAGAAAAAAAACCGTTCAATGTCAAAGCCTGGCAAGTTAAAATGACCTGGGGCTAGCTAAGAATTCAGACTCCAGTTCAGGAAATATTTAGCCATTTCTAGAGTGAATATACATATCAGTGCACAGAATATATCTGAAAGTAATCTAATAATAAGAAAAAAAGAGATTATTTTATTCTTAAAGTTAAAAAATAAATTGAAATGTTTGAAAAATTCTTTTCTATAGATAATATCAAGAAAATAAACTATTTGAAATTCATAAATCAAAATTTTAATGGTACATAAAAAGCATATCTATTATGCGCTATATCTGCAATTATCATATATCTTGATCATTTTATAAATCGTTAAATATTAAGATTAACTAGTTATTTTTATATTTGGGCAATTAGAAACAATTAAAACAATAATAACAATAATTTTGTTTTATTATTAATGGAATAACTTCTAAGACAATATTAATAAAGAAAATAAGATTAAAAACATAAGAAAAGGATAAAAAGTATAAGAAGTATAAGAAAACAAAAGAGAAAATAAGTTAAAAGAATAGAAACAAATACAAAGAATTTATTGACTCATTGATCACTTGAAAAAACTAACCATTGGTTGAATTTTACGGTTTTTTAGTACAATTGGTATAACTCTATCTTCCGATAGAGTGGAGACAAGTGACAACTCTTAAGGATAAATAGTGTATAGCCTTTACAGGACTTAATACAATAATTTTGTTTTGTTTTGTTGAAGAGAACAATCACATCACTTCAGGTTAACATTTAGTCTATACAACAGTTGTCCACTTTATTGGACTAATCATTTATCCGATAATAAGAAAATAGTAAAACAGTTTTGGCATTAATTTTTTTTGCCTTCTTTTTGTGTCAACTCTTATACGTCTGATATCTCTATTAGAATTATTTAGTATTTATTTATTAATGCAATAAATTTATACATTTTTTATTTTGTCTTTTTTTGCATTGTTCAATCAAATCGGATTAAGTATTATATAAATATACATTGTAATCTTATTAAGCAGCTTGCAGTGACCTGGAATAATTTTATTTACAACTGTGTCGTAAACTGTTTGCGTTTAACTATATAATTGTTGTCTTATTTATATTAAATTAATTTATTTTTTATAGAAAATCTTATTTTTGTGTTACGAAAGACAAAATTAAAAAACAATTTTAATAAAAACTTAATTTAAGTTTTTAATATTTAATTCTATACATATAACAAACCAAAAATAAATAAATAAATTTTTATGCTTTTAATTCAGTATAAAATTTATTAAAATACGTCAACATTAGTAGCAAAATGCTAAATAGCAGCTAGTTAGAAATATTCAAGAGTTCAATGGATTGGTGGGTTTTTTCCAGTCATCAACTCTGATGGCAAGAATGTTTTATCATGTCTATAAGAAGTGTATTATAGAAAAATTTATTTTCAAATAGAGACAATGCAATAGATGATTGATAACATCAAAATGTTTGACATGAATGAGAACACATAAATGTAGTCATGTATTAGAGGTCAGTTATCGCGGGTTAAAGTCACTCAATCAAAATATTTGATAATTATTTCCCTATTAATTGAATTAAAGTTTTTCTCTCTTAAAATTAATTTATTTCTAAAAATAAAATTTAATTTTATGATAAGAAAATTAAATTGAAATTTTTGATATTTTTTAAATATTTTTTAGAATTAAATTCAAACATTTATGCATTTATTCTGTATTTTAATATTTTAAAAATTTAAAATAAAATTAATTAAAAATAAATTGGAAATAAATTTAAGTTCGCATAAGAAATTGACTTAAGTGAAATTATATGTAAAAATACCATTAATTTTATTTAACGATTAAAACTCTATTAAAAACTTTATTTAATTCAACGATCAGTTTCTTCACTTTAATACTCTCATCATTTTAGTCAGAAGTCAAAAGTACGGAATGGAAGATTAGCAAGGTAAAAAGAATATTTCTTAAATTTGCCTGAAACATTCAAAATTTTTCTTGCTTTATTAAGCAAAAACAATTTATTAATTTAATTAAACTTAAAAAAATTAATCTTGGCAAAGAAACATTTGCATTCAAACTAGACTTACTCCACCATCCCAACCTGCTCATCCTAAGTAGACGAGTCTAGCTAACATCTGGAATAAGGTATAACTATTATATGATATGTTAGATATCATTGATTGAAATGAAAAGCCATAAAAACAGAGTTTCGGTTCTGAAAGGAAAAACTGTTTAACTCCTAATTCTTGGTTATAGAGTTCAAAATACTGTTTTGTTAGATAATAGGGGTATTGATCGTTAGAGTACAACAATTGGATTTTTGTTTTATTAATATAGAATAATATAATAATAATATAATATAATATAATATAAGATAAGTGTATATTTGATATTCGAATAAAATGCAGTAATTTATTATACGGCATAATATCGCCTAATAATGATTTCAAATTCTTTTTATGAACGACACAATCGTATTACTAATATTTTTGGAACAATAGCTAACTTTTCGCTTAACTTTTGATATTTACACGAAATTCTATAGAGATATACATAATAGGTAGAGCGGACTGTTGTAAACGAATATATAGGTATAAACTGTAATACAATTCTGTTTTATACGACAAGTGTTTGGTTTTCTGGTCCCATTCAAACTCTAAAAAGCATTTAAATTATCGAATTACAACTGTTTACTTTTTTATTTGTGTGCTAGAGCATAGATTGAGATGATGTGCTTGTACAAATAATTTCGAATAGTTTGAAAAAACAGCTCAAATACTCAAATACATAAAATTTTATAATCGAAATATTATACATGTACACTTTACAGTGACTTTTATAAAATAAAATTTTATTTGCTAAAATTTGTTTTAATACTAAAAATTTTAAATACAGGAAAGTGCCAGTATATTGAATTATAAAAATTATTAGAAATTTTCATTTAACCAGTTTGTTTATTAAACTGGATCATTTTTTCCACAGTTTTGCATCACATTGTATATTAGCTTGTGTTTATTTTAGTGGCACTTGACTGTAATTTATATGTATTTTTTTGTATATTTGATTAACCTTATATATAATTTTGTAAATTTAACATATTCAATTTATGTCAATTTTTATTTTAGTAATTAATTGCTTTGAAATGGTTTAACAATGTTTATGAAAAATTATTTTTTAATAAAAACGTTATATTAATTTAAACTAAATTATAGTTTTTAAACGTTGTTAAAATTGATTTTTCAATTAGTTTCTTGCTTAAATAGAAAAATCGATATTCAAACGCAAATATTTTTAAATAATTAATTTTATTTGCATTGAGAAATCTAACCGGATACTAATTGAACCAACATACATTTCGAAATTGAAAACTATATTTACTTAGCAACTAATTAACTTAATAACCAATTCTAGTTGTAATTCAAAACTTCAAACAACACAAACTAATACCAAAACTAATCTATGAGTGAATTTGTTACACATTTTGTTGTTTTTAAAAGACAAACCAAATATTGTCTAACTCTGACAATCACTTGTAATAAAACAAAATAAAATTTCGACTCTTTTTAATGCAAAAGACTAACAAAAGTGAAGAGATTTTTGCTTTTCTTTTAGACTAAAACTGTTTTTCATCTAAACATTAGATTATATTTTAGTATTTTGTTGTTGTGTTGTCTCAACAGTCTATAGAAATTTCTAACAGACGTAGAGCTACTGCTTAATAGTGAACAACAGAATTGAATAGAGTTTTAAACCAATTTATGTCAATCAAAAAGATGATAAAATATTTATTTAGAAAAGAGCGGAAAAATTTGCTGTTTATCTAACTATTAAACTAAACATTCGTTTCGATCTAATTCTTAATGTTCTGTTCATTCAATTCTATTGATTAATGATTTAGAAATAAAATACTTTGAAAAACAAAACAAAAGACAGAATAAAATGGAATTATAATCCAAACTATTTTTTAAGGATAAAAACAGAATTGAAAAAAAAAATTATATAAAAGGTATACAACTTATTGTACACAAAATAAAAGAAAAAATATATATTTCAAAAACAGATTGATATAAACTCGAAATTCATTAAAAGTATATTTTTGGTAAACAAATGGACAGTAAGAGTGAAGAAGAGGGAGAGAGAGAGCAGGAGAGGGAGAGAGAGCAGGAGAGAGAGCAGGAGAGAGAGAGCAGGAGAGAGAGAGAG
>JAQFXP010003243.1:0-12970 GCA_034693685.1 Belba bartosi | reverse complement strand
GGGTCTTTATTTGTTTATGTTTTATTTTTGAACAATAATTAATTATGGCTACTGCAGGGACATTTTATAACATTACTTAAAGAGTGACCATTGTTCGATTCTACTATCAAAATGGACAACGTTTATCGGCAACTCAAAGAGCATTTAAAGGTCAAATCGATAAACACTCTAAATTTTTTGTGTCGACTATAACAAAGGAAAAATTTAATAAAAAAATTTTTTAATAAAAAATTTAAAATTTTGTTTTAAAAACAAGAAGTTTTTGATCGGCTCAAAAAGTGTTTTAAGGACCGAATAATTGGTTTTGATGCTCTTAAAAGAGCAGGTAGTGGCATTGATTGGCCACCAAATAAACCGGACATCAACACTTGTTACAGTTTTTGTAGGAATATTTGAAGAATTAAACCTATGTTATTCTTCCGCAAACTATTAAAAAATTTAATTAATTAAAAAATAAAACGACATTTATTTTTAAATATTTTGAAATTTATTTGAATTTAATATCTTTTATAGTTTTAAAATTATTAAAAATTAAAATTTTGCGTAACATATGGCCAACTGTGTATTTGTATAGCAATTTGAAACAACTAACAATTAATCAATAATTTAATTATTGGATGTTTTTGAATTTGTATTGATGGGAAAAATCCTAACCAATAGTTAAAAACAATTAAAAAAAACAATTAATTGTCTCTATATCTGAGTCTGTCTTCTAAGCCAAACATGTATTTAGTTTTTTGTTTCAAAAGAAAAAATTCAAAATTTAGTGAATCTTCTCAAACTTCAAGTAAAAAATATAAACAATTTTTTTTATATTTACAAAAAATAATATTTATTAATATTAATCAATAATTAAAATCGAAAACAATTCCTATATTTTTCAGTTATAAACTGTAAGCGCGAAAACTTTGTACTATCTTTTACTGTCGTTTAAACACAATATTCTTTCTCTTATTTCTACACAAAAAGAAAATTTTGTGAAAAAATGTTTCGAAATTTAGGGCAAAATCTAAAATATATTCTAAACCCAATGTTTATTGATTACCGAAAAGAGGAATTTAAACAAAAAAATTTAGCTATACTTGAGATCACAGATAGCCAAAACCTTTGTCTATTTAAGCAAAAAAAAATCCAAAATTTTTTTTTAAAAACTAAACTCAATTCAAACAATCAGTTAATAAATAAATAAAAATTTCGGAAAAACATTAAAAATTTACGGAATATTCGATATTTTCCTCAGTTTCTTAGTCGACCGACTCTTTGTCGATATTTTTCTCAATTTCTCAGTCCATCGACTCTTTGTCGATATTTTTCTCAATTTCTCAGTTTATCGACTCTTTGTCGATATTTTTCTCAATTTCTCAGTTCATCGACTCTTTGTTAATAATTTTCTCAAATTCTTATTCTATCGACTTCTTGTCGATATTTTTCTCAATTTCTTATTCTATCAAATCTGTCAAAACTTAGCACAATTTGCTAAAATCTAGGAAAATAATTGCGCGAAAATTTATACAAAATCCATGAACCAGACCTGTAATCCATTGAAATTTAAACTCTACTTCCATAGACCAATCCATTGACATGTCGACCGACAACACCACAACCACAACTGCCACAACAGCTGGTGCGACCGATCCCGTTACTCCCTCGTCCGCAAGAAGTGAATTTTCCGGATCACCAGTTGGTCGATCGACGCCAACTCTGGTTGAGAGTCTATTGCAGGTTTTGTTGGCTTATCAACGCAGCAGCCAGACATTGATGGAGACATTTGTTGCGCACACCGAAACAGAGCGAAACAAAAGAGCGCGTACAGACGATACGGCTCAAACGGTTAGTTTAACTTTGTTGTTATATTGTTTTTTTTACAGTTATATTTCTTAGTCAATGCATGAGTGCGTCGACTGCGTTGGCCTTCGACAACAGGTCCATCGACTTGAAGCCGAAAAGGAATCGCTTGAACGGCGTATACTTGAGCTGTCCGCACCATGCGTTGATTGTGAGTCAATCAAGTGGAAATGCATTATCTTTTGGTGGACTCAAACCAAGCCAACGCGTTACTAGGCGTTGCGGTTGTCGATCGAGATTTGTTTGAGGATCAAGTGATTGAGTTGCAACACCAGGTGACAGGGCTTAGACTCAGTGAGGAACGAATGAAAGTGTCTATGGTCAATGCATGCCAATTCGTTGCGTAAGTATTTATTATTCCGATTAGTCCTTGTTGTAGTTAACAAAATCTTATTAACAGAGATGAGTTTAGACAACATCTGAGACCAGAGCCATTCGTCAATCCATCGACTCCGACAAGTCCGCCGACTCAACCGCCAGTTATTCCATCGACTCAACCGTCACTTTGTTCATCGCCCCAAATGTCAGACATTGACTCAGATAATGAGGCGGCAGACACAGGCCCAAATGCCACGCGATCGCAATCCAGGGCTGGGTCTGTCGCTCGATTGGTTGAATTGGTCTTCGAAGACGAAAACGGCGACAACCGCTCGAAAGACTCCGGTCCGGACAACGTGACCAACAACATTATCAATGGCGTTGAGTTGGACAAAAGGGTAACATGTCGGTTGCCAAAGCGCCGCAACTGGTTTCCAATTGGTATCCGAGACTCCAGCATTACAGACGCTATTCACTTCCAATCCATCGACGTTATTTCGCAACTTCCCGTTCCATCGCCTCCACCGGCTGTACAGCGAATGGCTCAACATTTGGAAGCTTTTTTTGACCGATACCAATCAGCGACGGCGATCGAAGCGTTTGTCGATTACCAGAAGGCCTCACTGATTGGCTACACCGAAGCCGACGGCGCTCGCACTTATCACTTTCGTTTTTGGAAGAATTTTTCAGCGTTCTGTCCAGTGTGTTCGGCCGGCCTCTGCTCAAAGGTCTTCAAGACCACAAATTTGACCAAACACGCTCCAAAGAATGGACACATTTTGATGTCGGACAACTCAACCGTTCAAATACAACTCCATCTCAATTAAAGATATTCTTATATTATTGATATTTATATGACCTCATTATTATTTTGCATTAAACCAGAAATGTGTTCCACAACTATTTATATTCGTTTTTGTATTGACAATTAATACTTTGCCTCGATATTATTATTATTTGAATAAAATATTTCTTAAATAATAGTTGAGTATTATAATTTAAACTTTATTATAAATTCCACCAGCCGATCAGGTCTACTTCCAACATTCATCGACTTAATCCATCGATTTTTTTACATTGATTTCATCCATCGACCCAATCCACTGGCGCCAGAATTAATCCCATTTTATTAATCAGATTAATTGCATATACGAATTCTTGGCTTCTTATTTACTTTTAAATAGCTTTCAGTTCCAAACAATTCGTTATTTTTTTAATTATATTTATACTAATTATGTTTAAATGTATATGATTAATATGATTATTAATAAGCAATTATGCTGCCATATTCTAACTTGCTAGTAGTTAATATATGTTGCTTTGATTCGTAGACTTCAAATATTTGTATACAATTTTTCTATTTTTTTATATAAATTCAAAAACTAAATTTTGAATTTTATTTTTGTATTTAGTATGTGAGTTTGTTTGGAGGCCTGATTATACGACCAAACCTCCCAGTTTTTTGTTGTACAGTGCGGTTATTAGAGCAATTTTCTTGAATACTTTGATCGTTTATATCTCCATCGCATTTAAATTTTTCTGAACTAACAAAAAGTCGACGGACATCAGCCTCGACCGACTTTTCAACGTTTGTGTTTTTGTTTATAGCCGCAACTTCAGAAAACTTGGCTAATCTTGAATTTGTATTTTGCGTCTGATCGTCGATTATATCAATATTTTCATCAAAATCTTCTCTGAATTTCTTTACTCTACTAATGTGTACAATTTCTTTTCGATTATTTCTTTTATTCTCAACTCGAATATTGACAGGACTTTTGATTTCTGTAATTACGTATGGCCCATAGAATCGATGTAATAATTTTTCGTTTTTACCGACTTTTCTTATTGGAGTATATATCAAAACTTTTTCGCCGATAGCAAATGTTTCATTTTTTCGTTTCTGATCATAAATTGTTTTGTTTTTATGTTGTACTTTTTTTATCATTTCTTTCGCCAAAAAACGTGAGTCTTCAATATTAAAAGCAAAATTTTGTGTAAAAACACAAGATGCTGGTGCCCGAAGCACTACGTTTATGGGAAGTCTTGGTTCTCTTCCGAATAATAATTTATACGGACTAAATTTTGTTGATTCTTGAATTGATGAATTGAAAGCAAATGTTACAAAAGGCAAAGCATCACTCCAATTCTTTTGTTCCGTATTACAGTACATGGACAACATATTTGCTAACGTTTTATTAAAATTTTCAACAACTGCGTTAGTTTACGGATGATAACTTGAAGTTCGAATATGTGTGGTAAACATGCAATGGAGAAAGCATTGCATCAAAGCGGATGTAAATTGAACGCCTTGATCGGTCAAAATATTTAATGGCGCTCCAAACTTCAGCACAATAAATTCAATTATAAACTGTGCGACTGTTTCTGCTTTAATATTTTCCAATGCCCCCGTAACCACATAACGGGTGCAATGGTCTGTGCAAACAATAACATAAAGTTTGTTGTCATGTGACTTCGGAAATTTTTTGAGCAAATCACATCCAATCGTTGAAAATGGGATCGATGGAACTTCCATCAATTGCCCATAACCAAGAGGTCGACCGACTGATGGCTTCTTTGTTTGACAATCCATACATCGATTAACATATCTTGAAACAGATCTGAACATCTTTGGCCAATGATAACGGATTTGTAGTTTTGAATATGTCTTTGATATTCCTAAATGGCCGCTTGTTCTATCATCGTGTAGTGAAGACAAAATTTCTTTTCGTATTTCTTTTGGAACCAATAGTTGATAAATTGGTCCGTTGCTATCATCGACAACGCGGTACAATACTCCATCGACATAATCAAATATCTTGCCGCCGACTTTTAGTGGCCTCTTTTTTTCTTGATTTATTTCAATTTTATTTTTAATATTAAGACACCATTCGTCTGAATTTTGTAATGCAATCAAATTTATCGTTTCAATGGTAAGCATCGGAAACTCATTCTCAGATCCAACCGTATTGTCGGAAAGCGGCGACCGACTTAGTGCATCAACATCTAGATGATGTCGACCGCTTTTGTAAATTATTTTAAATTGATACTCTTGTAGTCGCAGGATCCATCGACACAAGCGTCCGCTTGGGTTCTTTGCACGAAGAAGCCAACAAAGTGAATGGTGATCAGTTATAATTTCAAACGGCTTTCCCAGCAGATAGTGCCGATTTTGAGTTACGCTCCAGACAACGGCAAGACACTCAAGTTTTGTGACTCCATAATTGCATTCGCACGCGTTCAACGATCGACTTCCATAGCGTATTGGGTGTTCTGATCCGTCGATAAAATGGCACAAGACATATCCTAGGCCCGAATAACTTGCGTCTGTATGTAACCAAATTTCTTTATTATGGTCGAAATGTACCAGTACAGGTGAGGTAGTCAACGTGTGTTTCAGTTGTGTAAACGATTGTTCGGTTTCTTCTGTCCAACAAAACTCAACATTTTTTCGTAGCAATCGAAGCATTGGTTCGGCTATTGAGCTAAAATTTTTTATCGATTCTCGGTAATAACCAGCCGTTCCCAAAAATCGCTTGATTTCTTTTCGACTGTTTGGTGTTTTGAATTCGGAAATTGATTTAACTTTTTCCGAGTCCGGCTTGGTTCCATCGCTCGACTTAATCCAACCCAAATATTTGATATGTGTTTTGCAGAAAAAACATTTCTCAGGTTGTAGTTTTAGGTTAGCTTTTTGTATTTGTCTAAACACCTCCTGTAGTCGATCGATGTGTTTTTCAAACGTCGATGAATATACAATTATATCGTCCAAATACGCAACACATATACGTCATTTCAAACCAGCCAGAAGCTTATTAATCATTCTTTGATAACACTCAGGTGCTGTCGCCAATCCAAACGGCAAGACTTCAAATTCATACAATCCAAACGGTGTAATGAAAGCGGTTTTTTCGATATCGTCTTCTTCAATTGGAATTTGCCAGTAGCCCGAAGCCATATCTAACGTGCTGAACATTGTTGATCCGGTAAACGCGCTCATTAGGTCGTCAATACGTGGTAACGGGTAAGAATCTTTCTTAGTGATCGCGTTTAATTTTCTGTAATCAACACAGAAACGAAGCTTTCCATTCGGTTTTCGAACCATAACAACTGGTGAAGAATATGAGCTATGTGATTCTCGAACTATACCAGCAGCCAACATTTCATCGACTTGAGTTTCCATCGCCTGTTTTTCTTTAAAAGCGGCTCTATACGGTGAGCTCTGAACTGGCTGATCGGTTTCGGTTTTAATTTTATATGTTAGTAAATTAGTACGAGTTAGTTCTTTATTGTTGCATGCAAATATAGAACGATATTCAATCAAAAAATTATTCAAAATGTCTTTATTAGTTTGTGACAAACTTTCTTCAAGACTAAAACTAATATCAGAATAATCCCGAATAGGCTCATCGATCGACTTAGTGGGGTCGATGAAATTTCCAGTAATTTTATTAAAAGTACCAATTGCTTGGTCCCTTCTCAAAACTAGATCATAATTATTGGCATTGATTGAGAAAACTTTAGTGTTGTTTTCATCACTAATACACAAAGAGTCAAACATTAAAACATTAAAAGAATTAAAATGTTTGTTATTTGGTTCAAATGCAAACTCTTTCGGTAGTATAATTTTCGAAAACACATTTATCCATCGATCGCACATTTTTTCAATTTTAGTATTTTGTTTAACAAATAATCTGTTATCTACAATAGTCCCTTCAAAGCTGTGTCCATAAAAAGGCATCTCCTTTAAAATGCCAACTGAATTTATCATATCGGAATTAAAATCAATATTAAGTTTAGACCGAATACAAAAATCCAAACCAAGAAGTACTTTGAAAGGAATAATTTCATAAACATATATGTCAATATCAGTGTGAGTAGAGTTAAATTTAATAGTAACAGAGGCTCGTCTAAAGGGGACAATAGCCGACCCATTGGCCAGTCTTAAAATATGTGTAGAACAGTTAGTTAAACAAGTATCAGGCAATTTATCAAAACAGCGCTTATTTATTACTGACAATGAAGAACCAGTATCAATAATCATAGAAAGAGGGAAATCATTGATGTAGCCATCAATAGTCAAAGAGGAATTACTGAGATTTAAATAATAGCAATGAGTATCGGCAATGGATTTAACATCCATCGCCACTACTGGTTTTCCGACACGGGAACAACTTCTCTATTAGTGCCACTACTAGCTGTGCCAGTAATTGCCGCCGAAGGGTAGTCATTTTTATAGCAAGATCTAGCAAAATGTCCAGCGATTCCACAACTGTTACATATCGGTCGACCATCTACAGTCCATGAATTTTTATTTTGTTTTTGACCAAACCCTCTCCTATTGTTATAGCCTCTTTGATTATAATTATTCTGATTACCCAATCTATCAAACACCAGTTTCTCAACAAGACTGCATAATCTATCAATTTTATCTTCGCCAGAACTGCTTTGTTTCGAATTCTCAATAACTTTCGGAACGGTCACTATAGCTGATATCATTTTTTGATTTGTTTTCATTAACTAACAAATAGTTATAATTAGGTCTCTGACTTGACAAATATTCCGCTTCTTCAATGCTTCAAAGCTTTCCCAATAGATCACTACAGTTCTTAGGGTCATGCGGTAAAACATTTTCTAACAAACCTGACCTCAACCCTCTCATAATGTGAGTCATTTTCTCACTTTCATCCATTTTTGGATTCCATTTATGACAAAGTCTTAGTACATCGTAATGATATGGGCCAACAGTTTCATTCAAACCTTGCAAACGACAAATCAATGCTGATTGATTAATCGATCGAAAGTTTTTTGGTCTGAACGCAACTCGCAATCCATCGAGAATATCTGACAATGAAATCTGGTTTTCAAACTTACAATCAATTTCCTCACCTGTATTCATGAATTCACGATACCATAACTCAGCGGTATCTCTCAGATGTACAGGCAATCGGTTTTTCTGCATTTGATTGCTCCAATTATTACATTTTGAGATAAACTTGAAATGTTCGATCCAGTCATCGACGTCTCCGGTGCCATCAAAATTACGCGGTGATACAGAGCCTACTGTAATCATCGACCGAAACTCAGGGCATCGCTCTCCTTGTGTCGATCTACCAGTGTCGTCCATCGAGGTTTGACATTGAGGTGCGTCCATTGTTGGACGTGTCGGCAAATCATTTATCGGTGTTTCGTTTATAGGTTCATTTTGAGTCAGTTCTAAAAAGTCTAACATTTCAGTGACATTTTTTTCATTTAATACCTTAGACATTATGGTGTCCACTGAAACGTTTTGTGATTCTTCTGTTTCGATATTATTTATCTGTTTTGTTCTTCGTCTTGTGAGCATTTTTGCAACTAATTTAACTTTTATTGCTTATAACAAATCTTTTTAATTATATAAGATTATTTAAACATTTCCTTTAATTGCCAAAATTAATTGGAAATACAAACTAAAAATCTTTTAGCTCTCAGAAATTTCGATCGACTCAGTTTACTCTAATCCGAACTTCCGACATATAATTATTTTGTTTTTTATTTATTTTTAACTGCACTGTACCGTAATTTGGATTTATGTCAATTGACTGTAAACTTAGAATTTTCTGTGCAAATAATTTAAAAGCAATTTGATAGATAGTTGTATAACATGACCCAAAAATTTTTATCGCTTTTTCAACAGATGTTTGCATCCATCGATACATGTAACTCAATATATGGATTTATTTTATTGTTTTTTTCAAAACACTTATCGCTTTAACGACTTTTTTTATTGCCTTTTTTCTACTAGTTTATAAACGACACTCACTTCTGTTGTTATTTATTGATCAATAAAAATACTCCTAATTTTAAGTCTAAGTCTATTTTCCAAAATGACAAAAAAAAATTTCTGAATATTCTACACAATCTCCAGCTTTACAATCAAATAACATACAATATAATTAAACTCAAAATTTAAATATAAATCATCTGACGGTTTATCTATAGAGTAAAATACCCGCAAATTATTAAAACAAATTGACAATAGTTTTTTAATTTCAACTATTTTTACCATTTAACTGCTTATTAATTTAAACTTAAGTCGATCAATTTTTATAGCATTTACAGAAAACACTAACTACAATAATAATTACAGTTAATGCAAACAATATAAAACATATAGGCATTTGTTTGCATATTTTTCTATTCAGACAATTAATTCAATCAATAATTAATTCATATATCAATTAAGGGTACAAAAATCTTTAAAAACTAATGTTTTAATACCATAAGCTCCTCCACCATATACAACATGAATGGCCAGCAGAGCCAGCCTCGGCGGTCGACTATATAGCGCTAGGCGTTAACAATTAGCACTCACCTGTCACTCACCTGTCGATCGACCTTATCGACTGTCAGTCTATCGACCAATCGAATCGACTCGTGCCTCCAAAGCCCGACGCGGCGGCCGCCGTTCCCGTTAACTGACCACTAGTTGTTTTACAATTAGAATAATTACACAAGTATTCAGACAAACAGTTTATTTGAAATCTACTAAAAAACACATAAAATACACAAAAAGTTATTATATTTTGGTCTAAAGTAAAGACTTTTCTCAAAGTGAGAATAACTCCTAAGTCTGTCGACTATCTCTAAAAAACAGCCAAAAGTACATCAGAATTAAGGCCCAGATTCTGCTCATGTTTGAGCTTATATACGGCTTAGGAGGCGCTAAGCACTTATGGGTGTAAACTAAATAGAGCTAAAGCAGCAAATCATCAGTTTTGCTGCATTCCTCCCCCCTTTGATAAAAGCTCCCTCTCAGACCAAAAATTACAATTTAATTTATAAGTAATTCAAAATTGGGTTATATATATGTAAATAATAAAAGCATAAAAAACATGTATATGTAAATTAACAAGGTATAAAAAATTAATAAAATGTATTTAAAAAAATTAATTTTAAATTAGGTTATATATATATGGATGAAAAAAAACATATATCAATGCTAAAAATTGTTATGTAATGTGTTTTTATAACCAAACAATTGAGTTTTTGTTGGTTAAATTGCATTATATTATTTAAATATTTAAAAAAATTAATAGTTATGGAAATAATAATAAACATGTACATTTTAAAATTTGCAAAATTTTGCAAATAGTTTTATTTTTATAATCGATTGATCGATCGATTTTTGCTAGCTCGATTGACGGTCTATGGATTTGTTCATGAACATATACATACACATATTGATTGACGTGCTTGCTCATACTTATATTTTGCACTATAGTTCAAATTTAAACAGTGTAGTCTCAAAACATCAATAAAAACAAACAAAACCAGACTTTCCGCAACTTAACAAAATTAATCAAGTAAAATTTTGTAAGATGTGCCCTTTTTACATGTTAAGTTAATAGTAAAAGTAATACAAATTTTAAAACTCAGAAAACTAATTCAGCTTGGGGCACAATTTAAAAACAAATTTTAAATGTTATTTATTTCCAGACCATATGCCACCTAGTTAATTAATACCCAAATGATCCTGCTCATATGTATCCGAGCATGCGTCTATTATCCTTTAAATAATTGCGTTATTTTTTATTATTTTCATTTGGTTTGCAGTTAATACTGGTATTAATTCAATTAAATACTAATTACCTAAATTGAAATTAAACCAAATTTTGATTAAATTTTGGCTTAAATCGAAACAATAAACTCAACCGAAAAGTAAGAAAAGTAATGTTAAATAGTTTTAATAAATTTATTACTAAATTAATGAAATTAATTATATATTGTTTTTATGGCTTATCATATCTGCGAATCTGATTTTGTTTGCATAATAATTGTACGATTTATTTAATATTTCTTTTCTTTTTCTCGTAATATATATATTTGACTGCTTTTTATGATCTGTTTTCAAAAATTAAATCTTTTTATTATATATTTTTGTGAATTTATTCTTAATGTATATTAACATAAATATCGAATAATTTCCATTTGTTTTACCAATTACTCTGTTTTTTCTTACCAATTGATATATCAATATATATAACATATAAATAGCAAACAAATATTTTTGTGTCAATTCATAAATTATTTTAGTTTTCGTTGTAATCATTTGAACATTCGGTTAGAAAAACCCCTTTTTTTGTTTGTTATATCAATACCATTGATAATTCAGTCATTCAATCGACAAATATATTTCAAATATATTTTCAATACTCAAAACGCATGCAATAAGTGCTTACAATAAAAACTTTTGACAAAAAACTTTTTGAAAATCTTCACTACAAGTCCTATCTCGCGGTTTACACTAATCTCTTATAATAATTATAATACAATTTGTATTTTAAATCCATGTCTAAAAAAGTTTTTAATTATATCTCTTTTCAAATATATAGTAAATATTATATTTTATTTAATGTATAAGTTATTTGTAGTTTGAATTCTTATTTTTTTCTGTTTTTCATCTCTCAATGAATTTTTGTGTTAAATATTAATCCCTTTTTTGTTGTTATTATTTGTAATACCATTTGCTTACAAAAATTTTTTTTTTCCCTAAAAATAACTCTTTATTTAAAAGCTATTTCTCGGCTATTATGACGGCTCCCACTCACTTGTTAAATAAAATTTAAATAATAACTAAATTTAAGTCATAATTAGAAGCCTATCGATAATTAAATATTTTATTTGAATTTTTAATTTTAATGACAACTCGTTTCTTACGCACAATAGACAAACAAAAATGTTTTGTTATTTTAAGCAATTTTTTTTGGAAGAGAAAGTAATTGAAAAAATTTTATCCAAAATATCAATCAATTAATAGAAATAATTTTTTTTTGCAACAAAATTAATAACTAGATTCGCCGGTAGTTTGTAATCGATATATGAATTGTTACTATTTTTAGGCCTAATTCTTGTGTGTCATAAATTACGTCAAAAATTTGTGTCTGACGCAATTAATTAGAAATCCACTGCACATTTAAATAATGTGAAGAATAAACTGATACTAAACTCAAATTTTAGACAAATTTTTTTTGAATAATTCTATACTTTTTTCACTCCAAATAACACCCAATAAACAGTCGAAACGGTTCAACCTTTTTAGGGGTAACTCAAACATCGATTTTGATACATATTTTGAATAAAATTCTTAAAAAATACCTTTTATTTAAATAATTTTCTTAAATACAATTTCTTTTCTTATCTATAAATCTAAGACAGCGAACACTAACTATTCGTTTATGCGTTTCAATGCTCAAAAACTTATAAATAAATTTTCGAGAAATTTTTCTTCACTTAAGGCCTTATTTCTTAAATATAATTCGAATATAAAATCCCTAAAACTTTTTGTTTTACCGAAATTTATTCAAAAATTAAAAAACTTTTTTTTAGTCTTCAATCAAAAAAATTAGACAAAAGGCACAAAAAATTTAAATTAAAAAAAAGCAATTAATTGATAGAAACATATACTTAAAAAAAAGTTTTTTTTGTTTGTCATTCAAAACCAAACTTTTATATACTTTTCATACATAACTCAAACCGACATTCAATTGTCTATTGAAATGAAAATTCAAATCAAATCAAATAAACCGAAAAAATAATTATTAGAATTAAAAATTAAATCAAATATTCACTGATTCTATGAAATAATAATTAGCAAAAATAATGACAAAAAAAATAATTATTATTATAATAACAAAATCAACAATCAATTGGTTGTTAGAAATGAGGCGAAAAAATAGATCTAATTATATATGTACAGGGTTGATTATATGTTACGCAAAATTTAAAATGGTGTAAATTTTTTATTTGATATTAAACTATAAATATTATA
>JAQFXP010003242.1:0-12972 GCA_034693685.1 Belba bartosi | reverse complement strand
CAATAAAAACAACTCAATTAATGTCGGCTCAATTATATAAATTAAAATCAAATAATGTTGTTATGCATACAAATTGGGAAATAAGACTTCGATTGCGAAATAAAATAAATAATTGCATTATATTTAGAAAAAATAAATATTTAACGACAAACCCTTAACGGATTAAAAGAGTCATTTTTAAGTTGTTTTTGTATTATTTAAACTAGTTTAATATTTTCGTAAATACTTTAATTTATATTAATTTAATCTGTAACAAAGTTGTGTTAATGACAATGGCAAATTACAATTTTGTTTTATTCTAATTTGAGCAAAATCTAAAAATTAACTATGTAAAATTATTAAAGTGACTGGTTATTTAAAATAAGACGTATTTTTCAGGTGTGGCTTTAAATATTTTTTTCTTATTTTATTTAAAATATTTCAAGTCAAATTGTATCGAGTAAACATTTAAACCTGCATTGACTAATTCTATAAAACTTAGCTAGCTGAGAAATAATTATTAAAACAATTAAATACTGATTTTATTTTCTATTTTGTGGCCGAAGACAACAATAACGATGAGTTTAGGAGTTATGTCACCAATCAATGCACAGAATGCCGGACAACAATTGGATCAATTGATTGAGCAAAACAAAGTCATAATCTTCAGCAAAACTACCTGTCCTTCCTGTGCAAAGGTTTGATCATTAATTCTGCGCAAATACGACTTTAATTTAATTATTTTTGACTTTATTTCACTCATAGGTTAAGGCATTGTTCGACGAATTAAATGTCGAGAAAAACGAATTAAAAGTGGTCGTAGAGTTGGATCAGATAGAGAACGGACAGCATTTAAAGGAAGCGCTGAAGAAAAGGGTTGGCCATACAGTGGTTCCGCAGGTCTTCATAAGCGGGAAATACGTCGGCGGTTATGACGAGACCCGTAAAGTGATGTTTACAGAACTGGCAAAGAATGCGTTTCACATAATAGACATAAATAAATACAATTATGCCTTAATGAAATTCAGACAAAATGATCTGTTTGATAAAGGTCTGCAATATACTATATATATATATATTTTGAAAATAAACTTATTATCAATCAATCTATTAGTGGTCGAACAGTGCATCTCATCGTTCGATAATTATCATAAATTTGGAAAAAGTTTTATTGCATTTTCGACTTACAAACCCTATTCCGGTTGGTATTGCCGTTATTTGAAATGTTTTAATACGCTTTTAATCAATTAAACAATGATTTTATATTATATATATCTATTATAGATATAGTGAAAAATGTTCTGCCCCTTACGTAGCGGGGATATGGGCCAGATTGTCTTAACAACAAAAGAAGTATTGACTCTATTGTAACCAATAGTTGTGTTCTATTTATTTAATTTTTATTATCTTTTAAAAGGACACTCAATATGGACTAAATCGAATGATTTAAGTTTGTATTTTAAACTTTTATACATTTTTAAAATAAACATGTATTTATAAACTTGATCTGGACCTCCGCTGGCGTCTGGCAATATTACGATTACCTTTATATTTAGCTAGCTGCTAAAGTAAACTGGCAATTGCATTACTTGTTTGAAATTAATGGGTTTAATTTGAATTTAAAGTTTCTGTTTGAGGAACTATTAAATAAGGATGAGCTACGTTTGGAATCAGAGATTGAAAAGAGCTGGAATTAGGCAAAATTCCCGCCCCTGGTTTTGAAAATTTGAATTTATCCCCACCCCCCTAGCATTTGGTGCGAGAAAAGGTACCCCCTTTAACGTATTGCCGGCCGCCTTTGGCTGCCGGCAAATTTTTTGGTTTTTTTTGCCCAAAATTAGAAAATGTTCACTAAATTGGTGCTAAATTGGGTTTAAATTTAGTTAAATTAGATAACATTTTATCATAAATATATAGGTTTTTTAGCGTTTTTGGAAAAACTCCTCCCTATTCCCCCCTAGGTTTTTGGCTAAAATTTTTAAAAAAATTCATTCCCTGATCTCCCCTGGATCGGCCGACCTTCTTGATCTCTGGTTTGGAATGTAGGTATATAGTAAAGGTATGAGTATATAGCAACTGAGATTTATCAAATTTTCTCTCGAAAATGTATCAGGATCATACTAGCCAATCTTGGTCATATTATTAAATGATTTTCAATTAATTTTTTTATCAAATAATGTATCCATTAGTGAGACAATAAAGAAATTCATATCTCACAGAATTTTGTAAAACTAAAAAAGTAATTCAAAAAATAATCTAAATTCTGGTTATTATTCGTTATATTGTTAATCAATGCTTGCGTTACATTTATTCAGAAATTTAAAGGTTAAACGATTAAGGGGGATTAAAATAGGGATTTTCCAAAAAATGCTTCAAACACTTTATAGTTATACAATTTAGCAACTATTAATTGTATTTAAGCCAAATAAAATTAAACAGAATTTAAATTCAATTTAGAGAATATCTTCGAATTTTAGTAAAAAAAACTAAAAATTAGGCAAAGCGGCGAAACGGTAACTTTTCACCAACCCCAATTATATACGCCAAATATTAAAATGAAGAAGTTGACCTCATTCCACTTCTAAAGCTATGCATTTATTCCATCGTTTATTTGTTACCAATAGATGATATCTTATTGAATCCACCGATGACTCAATCTGCATGGTATGGCCCGAAATCAGAGTGGATCGAAATACAATCAAACTACAATAACCCAATGGGTAGTTATACCAGTTTTGTTAAAATATAAATATAAATTTTAATTTGTTTAATTAATAGGCGGTATTGGAGATAATGATTTAATCTTGTTGGTCGCAAAACATCCGTCTATACAAGAATTGCGTATCAGTGGCGCCGGCGATGTATCCGAATTTGGCATTACATACATTTGTGAGCGTTTGCATGAATTGAAGAAATTGAGCCTTAACTTCAACACTAAAGAGTTTGCCAATCGAGTGACCGGAGAAGCGTTGAGTCGATTGAAACGCATTACGAGTTTAACTCTTAATACAAACCAATCAAATTCTGTATATGTCTTATAGTCTTTATTATGATTATTTAATTGATATATCGATTTTAATTATATTTTAGCCATTGCTTAAATGTTTGCAAAACCTGGCCCAAGGAAAGGGTAGATTTTTATCTAAATTGACAGTTACTGTCGAAAAGGGTGTGGATTTTGACCCGGATATTCTTGAGTTCATCTCAAAACACTTTCCACATCTGAACGATATCCACTATTTAGTGCCAAATTGTAATTCAAATAAAATAATTAATAATTTAATAAACCCAAATCAAACAAGTTTGGATGGCTTGAGAGGATTCTATTTGACTCAATTGGAATTCGGATTAAACTCGAAATTCAATGAACACGAGTATCGGTTGATTGAGAGATATCTAGATTATCCGTAAGTGATTAAAAGCTATTATAAGAAATAAATTTAAATTAAGAATAAAATTAAAGGAGATATCAACGAAAAGATCGGTTTGGACATGATATAGTGAAACAAATTATTAAATCGATTGGTTCAGAGTCGGACTTTTTATCGAGACACAGTGGACAAATAATGTTCAATATAAAAGAGGAGAGTTCAAAAATTGAATCAATAATAAAACGTATGAAAACGCACTCGAGATATGTTGATGGAAACGATGATAAAGATAATACAGATGATGAAAAAGAAAGCGAACAGTTTCCCCAAGTATTGTATCAAACAATGTATGATATGCATCAAACTAGAAAATATTTCATTAATTCGATTAAATTTTAATTAAAACAACACGTTCAATTATTAATAACAATATTTTTCTATTTTTTATTAGCCATGGAACCGAGGATTCGCTAAACCCAATCGGTTGTAGTAATAGTTATGTATAAATCGGTATTTATTTGATTTATTTAATTAAAAGATGGATTCGATAGAGACGTATCAATCAATAACACGACTCATAATGTGTTGGTCTGTGGCGAAGGAAATATGTCTGAAGTCGGCATTCGATACATTTGTCAGCAATTTATAGATTTAGAAGAATTGGACATTCATTTTAATAAGCAAGAATTTGCTGATGGAATGACCGGTGAATCACTTTCGAGTTTGCAAGACACTTTTAAGTGTCTATCACTGCACCTGAAAGACTCACGTGTTGTACGTCTAGTAATTAATCAAATTTATGAATTGTAGTAATTATTCAAATACTGAATCTTATATTTTAGCCGTTACTCAAATATTTACAAGATTTGAGCGAAGGAAATGGGAAATGTTTAACTCAATTAAACATTAGAGCAAATGCGGGCAATGAGACGGAAGGAAATTATTTAAATTTTATTAATGCCGACAACTTTCCAAAACTCGAACGTCTTTGTCATTTAGTGCCAAATAGTAATTCAAATCATTTGTTTAGTTTTAATTAATTCTAATTTGAAATATTTTCACTCAAAGAATTGTTGCGAATCAATGAATTGAGCGCTAATTTAACTCATTTGGAGTTCGAGTCAAACTCGGAGACACTCAACGATAGATCAATGAGTGATTTGCTCACAAATTGTGTTAAACTTGAGTCACTAATTATAAGATACAAGGAGACAAATTTAAATCGAATGACTCTTAATTTGCATTTCAATGAAAAGACGGAAATTTTGAAATTAAAAAATTCGAGTTCTATGCGCTTAACGGCTCTTACATCAAAGATACAGCGATTAATGAATTTATGCGTAAAATCGGCAAACGTTTGCATTCATTGCTTTTTGAGTCGTTTTATCTTCTCTCAGACCAAACATTGAAAGATATTATTGCATCGTATTTAGAAAACCAAATAAGAGCTTTAACAAGCTTAATTCTGATCGACTGTCCGAAAGTTACGAAAGCGGTTATCGATGAACTCAATGCTGCAATTCTGGTAAAATTACAGCCAGAAGTTAAGAAAAAGGCACGGCAAGAGATGATTAAGGCAATACAAGTTATGATTAAGGAAAAGCAAGTTATGATTAAAGTACGGCAGGATATGATAAATGCACCGGAAGATATGATTAAGGAACAGGAAGATAAGATTAAGGAAAAGGAATATATGATTAAGGATCAGGAATATATGATTAAGGAACAGGAAGATATGATTATACAATTATATTGTCGCAAAAATACAAGCGCAAATTAAACTATAATTCTGATTTAATTAAAAATATTTTCTGTAAGAAAATCAAGAGTTTATCAATTAAAAATAAATTTAAAATTGAAATTAAAAAAAATAAAATGTAATTAATAAATTTGTTTAACTAAAACGATTAAGAAATTATTAATAATTAATAGAAATAAAAATTTTAAATTTTAATATTTTTACTATTATAAGCCAGAATTGTTTCCGAAATTATAAACGTTACAAATAATATCATAGAAATGTTTATTAAAACTGTCTTCATTATTTTTAGAACAATATATTTTAAACAGATTTATTTTTAAAAAAATTAAAAATTATAATTTAAAAATTATATCTAAACGTGTCAGAAATTTAATACAAGTTTTACCAATACCAATATTTAATATATATATAAAATTATGAAATTGTTTTAATTTATTTTGCAATCGAAAAATTATATCGAATTTGCTTAACAGCCTTATTATTTGATTCAATTTATATAATTGAGTCAACATAAGCATTTACAGTTAGTATAAGCATACTAATTATTATGCATTGTAAAAGCGGTGATCAGCCAAATAAAACCCTGATTTTGCAAATTTTGATTTAACTACCTCCCCACCCAGGCATTTAGTCCGCAAAAATGTACCTCCGCGTCTTTTGTCGGCCGGCAAATGTTTTTGTGTTTTTGACCAAAATTGGGATATTTTTTGGGAAATTGATGCTTAATCCGGATTAAATCCAATTAAATAGCTTTAGTTTGATATCAGTTTAAATCGAGTTAAATAAAATAAAATCTTATTAAAATAGAGGGGTTTTGAGCTTTTTTGGAAAGTATCTAAAATATAAACAGCTTTTACGGGAGCATCATATGATGAAAAATAAATATTTTGTAATATTCACCCAGCTCAAACTATACAGACAGTTTCCTATGTATGTGCTCCAAAATCGATGTAAATTTAGTAGAAATATGCGCACTCCGGGCCAACTCATTTTACGGCTATGTAAACCCATTTATATTTACTAAATATTTTGGAATTTAATTTAAAAAATACTAAAATTTCAATTAAAGTCATATTTGAGTAAAAATTTGTTAAAATATTTTTGAAAATATATTAATTATTAGAAACAAAACATAAAATCAAAAACAATAATCAGGGCTCAGGTCGTAGAAACGATCGATTCAAACGTTGGCCGACTTTGACCCGACGGTCGTCGCCCATAAGCTTCGGCGGCGACAGCACACGACCGGTCAGTTTAATTGGCGCTAAATTCAATTTAATGCCAAAACTTGACATCAAATCCCGGCTCTCATTAGCGACGTCTTCAGCCGATTCCTGATTGAGACCAAAACGTCTGTCCGGCCACTGTTGGGCCTCTTTCACGATCTGTCGGGTCATGTTGGGTGTGATGAGACGTCGGGGCAGCGGTTGGTCCGGATATACCTCACATACGTCGACCGGTAGGTAACGCTTAAACGCCCTTCAGATCAATAACCACTTCCTCGATGTCCACCGGTTTGTCGATAAGAGCCCACATTCTGTTGCTGTTGTTGTCCACTCCGGTTGTCACCTCTTCCTTGACCTCCTTGGCCTCCCTGTCCACGACAAGAGCCGCCACCTATTAGTTGTATTTAGTTTTCGGTTAGTTTTTATTAATAATTACTATAAATTGTAGACATTTTGTGTATTATTTAATTATTTATTTAATTAATACTTTAATTAAGTTTTTATAAAACACTTGAAATCCAAAAAAAATTGAAACTCGTATTCAAAACAATATTTTTCCAAAAGTTTAAATGTTTTTGTTATTACTTCTTCTAACTGTATATTTTAGCATCAATTACGTCCGTCAATATATAATTCCCTTTTATAAAAGTTTAAAAGTTTAACTTGTTAATTTTGACAGAAATATTGTTCTGATAAATTTTATTTTTAAAAATTTAATTTCTAAACTAACTTATAATAAATGTAAATATTATTTTAACCAATAAAAACAATACAATTAATGTCGGCTCAATTATATAAATTAAAATCAAATAATGTTGTTATGCATACAAATTGTGAAAAAGACTTCGATTGCGAAATAAAATAAATAATTGCATTATATTTAGAAAAAATAAATATTTAACGACTAACCCTTAACGGATTGAATGAGTCATTTTTAAGTTGTTTTCGTATTATTTAAACTAGTTTAATATTTTCGTAAATATTTTAATTTATATTAATTTAATTTGTAACAATGCTGTGTTAATGACAATGGCAAATTAAAAATTTGTTTTATTTTAATTTGAGCAAAATCTAAAAATTAACTATGTAAAATTACAATAAGTGACTGGCTATTTAAAATAAGACGTATTCTTCAGGTGTTGTTTTAAATATTTTTTGTTATTATTTTATTTAAAACATTTTAAGTCAAATTGCAACGAATACACATTCAAGCATGCATTGATTCGTTCTATATAATTTAGCTAGCTGAGAAATAATTATTAAAGCAATTAAATACTAATTGTATTTTCAATATTGGACCGAAGACAACAATAACAATGAGTTTAGGAGTTGCTATGTCACCAACCAATGCACAGAATGCCGGACAAAGATTGGATCAATTGATTGCACAAAACAAAGTCATAATCTTCTGCAAAACTAGCTGTCCTTCCTGTGTAAAGGTTTGGTCATTAATTTGGCGCAAATTCGATTTTAATTTAATTATTTTCGACTTTAATCCACTCATAGGTTAAGATATTGTTCGATAAATTAAATGTCGAGGAAGTGGTTGTAGAGTTGAATCAGATAGAGGACGGAAAGCATCTAAAGAAAGCGCTTAAGATAAAAGTTGGTTATACAGTGGGTCCGCAGGTATTCATAAACGAGCAATACGTCAACGGTTATGACGAGACCTGTAAAGTGATGTTAACAGAAATGGCAAAGAATGCGTTTCACGAAATAGATGTAAATAAATATAATTACGTCTTGATGAAATATAAGCAAAAAAATCCGGAAGTTAAAGGTTTGCACAATGTATATATATTGAAAATAAACTTATTGTTAATCTATTAGTGGTCGAACAGTGCATCTCATCGCTCGATAATTATTGTAAACTTGGAAAACGTTTTATTGCATTTTTGACTTACAAACCTAATTCGGGTTAGTATTGGTTTTATTTTAATTAATTATTTTGTTTTAATGATTAATAGGCTTTTAATCAATTAAACAATAATTTTATATAATATAGATATAGTGAGAAATGTTCTTTCTCTCACTTGGCGGGGATATGAGCCAGGTTGTCTTAACAGCATCAGAAGTATTGACTATTGTAACCATTAGTTAGTTTTTTAATTAATTAATTTTATTATCGTTCAATAGGACACTCAATATGGAAACCATCAAGTTTGTAGTTTAGGGTTATTAAAATTGTTATTTAATTTATTTATTTGTCAATCAATGCATTCATTAATGAGACATTGCCCACAGATTTGCTTAAAATTATAAATTGTTTTAACGTTGATTCAAAATATAATCCCAATTCTGGTTAGTATTTGCGATATTTTTAATTAATACAAAGTTTCAAAATGTTAGCCAATACCAAAGGGGCGTTGGGTTCAGTGTAAGGATTTTAAAAAATATAAAAACCTATAAAATTGTGAAATATAGCAATGATAAAATTACAATTTTGAGCTCACCCTTTTCAAAAACAAATATTTGCATTTGTTTTATTTAGGGATTGAGAAGGTCAGCCTATCCAGTTGGACCAGGGCAGCGATTTTTTCAAAAATGCTCAAAAACTATATATCATTTATAACAAAATTTTAACTAATTTGATTAACTAATTGGATTTAAAAATGATTTAGCACAATACTAAGGAAACTATCCCGATTTTGGTAAAAGTACCCAAAAATGTTACGGGGGTAACTTTTTGCGGACTAAATTCTATAGGTGTTAATTGCCAATTTTTAAAATCAGGGAGCTTTTTGCATAATCCCCCCTTTACAATGTCTATTTTTATCGTTAATTATCTATCAGTAGGTAATTCCGTATTGAATCCACCGCTGACTCAATCACTAAGATATGGACCGAAAGCAAAGTGGATCCGAATACGATCATATTATTTGCCAAACTCAATGGGTAGTTATAGTATACTATTATTGCTAAAATATTAATATAAATTTTAACTTGTTTAATTAATAGAAGGTATTAGTGACAGGGATTTATCCATTTTGGTGACAGAGCATCCGTTTATACAAGAACTGCGTATCAGTGGCGCCGGCGATGTGTCCGAAGTCGGCATTACATACATTTGTGAGGGTTTGCATGAATTGAAAAAATTGAGCCTTAACTTCAATACCGAAGCGTTTGCCAATCGAGTGATCGGAGAAGCGCTGAGTAAATTGAAACGCATTACGAGTTTATCGCTTCATACAAACCAATCAACAGCTGTAAACGTCTTAGACTTTATAGTGATTATGTAATTAATATATCGATTTTAATTACATTTTAGCCAATACTTCAATGTTTGCAATACCTGATCCGAGGAGAGGGAAGATTTTTATCTGAATTGACAGTCACTGTCGAAGAGGGCGTGGCTTTTGACGCAAATATTCTTGAGTTCATCTCAAAACACTTTCTCCATCTGAACGATATCCGCTATTTAGTACCAAATTGTAATTCAAATGAAATATTAAATAATTTTTTGCGCCCAAATCAAACAAGTTTGGATGGCTTGAGAGGATTCTACTTGACTCAATCGCAATTCAGATTAAGCTCGATACCCGAGGAATTTGTGTATTTTTGTCGTGGATATTATGATATAAGTAAATTATTTTATTATTACAATATTCTTAATCATAGTTATATTTATATTATGCGTTTATCAATAATGTGCAACTTTCATTAACACTAGTATTCAATTTAACATTTCGTATGCTGATAACTTATAAGTGATAAGCATTAAGTTATGATCTATTGATAAATTTTTTTGTTAACAATTTAATTTAAAATATTTTCTCAATTTTTGTTTTATTTTTGAATAGTACCTTCCTATCGCACATTTTGCACCGTGAAGCTTTTTGCAAGATTTAATGGGGGTGTTGCTCTTTGCCGCAAAGAGCACCAGTAGCAACAATTGTTTTTGACAAAATCACTACTGTTCGCGAAGAGCACCACGGTACAAAATGTTCGCTAAGCCGGTAATTAGTGTTTCTACTCACAGATAAAGAGATTGCAGCAAATTGGTTATTAATTAGCATATTAGAATATTGTCAATTAACTAAATCTTTATTCATTTAAAGCCAGCAGAAAACATACGCCTTTTTGGGAGTTCGGATTCTTGATTCAAATAATGTATGATATGCATCAACTTATAATATTATTTTAAATATTTCACTGTTTTTATTCATATAACAAGTAAAATTACTTAAACAAGAATTTATTTATTTTTTATTCCATCACATATCACTCAACTGAAGCCATGGAACAGAGGATTCGCTAAATCCATTCGGTTGTAGTAATAGTTATTCTCAAAAGTTTTGGTTTTTGGTTCAAATCAGAAATTACAATATTTTAAATATCTTAACTTAAATTTAATTCGTGTTTTATTTTTAACGCAATGTAATTTATACTTGCTATAAGTTTAAAGAGTGCAAGAATACTTATATAATTATAAAGTTAAAGCTTTTAAACTCTGATTTAATGTAAATTAAGATTGTGCCGAATGTTTAATTGGGGGATAGGGACAGTTTGGGCCAAAAACTAAACTTTTGGTTATATCTAAATCGGTATTTATTTGATTTATTTCATTAAAAGATGGATTCGATAGAAGCAGATCAATCAATAACACGACTCATAATGTGTTGTTCTGTGGCAAAGGAAATATGTCTGAAGTCGGCATTCGATACATTTGTCAACAATTTATATATTTAGAACAATTGGACATTCATTTTGACAAGCAACAATTTGCTGATAAAATGACCGGTGAATCACTCAGGGATTTGAAAAACACTTTTAAATGTCTTTCACTGCACCTAAAAGACTCACGTGTTGTACGTCTAGTGATTAATCAAATTTATAAATTGTAGTATTAAATCAATTATTGAATCTTATATTTTAGCCGTTACTACACTATTTGCAATATCTGAGTGAAGGGTATGGAAAAGATATAACAGAGTTAAACATTAGGGCAAATGCGGGCAATGAATCGAATGGAAATTATTTGAATTATATTAATGCCGAAAACTTTCCAAATCTCAAACGTTTTTGTCATATATTTCCAAAAAGTAATTCTAATTTATTGTCAAAATTTTTAATTAATTCTAATTTTAAAACTGAAAGACTTGCGAATCAATCACTTGTGCGAAAATTTGATTCATTTGGAGATTGAATCGAATTCTTCAACACTTGATGACAACAAGATGTGGGAATTGATGAGAAAATGTCCTAAACTCGAATCACTCATTATACGACACGAAGAAACAATTGCAAACCAATTAACTCTTAATTTGGAGTTTAAATGGCCGCTAAAATTAGAAAAATTTGAGTTCCGACTACTTGACGGCTCAATGTCTAATATCACAGATGTTGCAATTAAAAAATTCCTAGCTAAAATTGTTGCACGCTTGCATTCGTTAATTTTGGAGTCATTTCGTAACATTTCTGACCAAACGGTGAATTGGATTATCAAAAACTCATTGAGACAAGAAGGTCTAAATCTAAACAGTCTGATTCTAATTGACTGTCCGTTATTGACAAATGTAATAATCAATGATCTGAACGATGCGGTCAAAATACGGCTACAAAATGATAAGTCACCCGAATTTATATTTCCATTAAATTCAGACATTAACTGTACAATTGAGTAATTGAAATCAAATTTGTTCACAATTATCGTCAACTCGAGTATAGCCGCCGTTACGAATGTTTTAATTATATAAATATTTTTCCTATTTTTATACAAGATAAGTTTTATAAACTTTTATTATATTTTATTATTAAATAAGTTTTAACTCGAAATACAATTAATTTTTGATTAAAAGTTTAACAAAGTTTTCAATATTTCAATTACTGGTCGATTGCAGCCAAAATGTTAAAAATATTAATTATTTTTATATTAGAAAAATATTCAGTTCTTAGGAATTGTTACAAAATTGTTAAAATTATTACATTTTCTAAACAATTAGTCAATTATAGTAATAAATAAATAGTGAAATCAATGCATAATAAATGGATTAATAATAAGTGTTTTCGAAACATATAATCCAGAGATTGAGAACGTTGGCCGATCCACGGGTTTGATCAGGGGAGAGATTTTTTAAAAAACGCTCAAAAAACCTATATATTCATAATGACACTGTTTCTAATTTAACCGGATTTAGCACCGATTTAAGGAAAATTTCATAATTTTGTTAAAAAAAACCCAAAAAAAGAATTCCAACCGCCTTAGGCGGCCGACATAAAGTTGAGGGGGGAAAACCTTTGCTTGGACCAAATGCTAGTGGGAATAAATACAAATTTCATAAATCAGGCGGGATATTTGGCTAATCCCCACCCCTTCTCACTCTTTTATATAATTTATTAAATCATTTGATATAAACACAAATATATAATATTTAGATAATTGAGAGAAAAATGTTTTGATTTGGAAAAACAATTCCAAAAATTAGAACAAAAAATGATTTTCAAAATCAGAGAAATATATAATAATTAGAGATTTAGCGAAAACTTTGAAACAATTGAGAGAATAATAACTGATTTTGTGTTAAAACAAAACAAAACAAAAATCAGAAAAACTTTATGAATAATAAGGCAATGAAATGAGATTAGGATTGACTCGAATTTTCGCGTTTAGACTCACTATCATCTGCTGTTCCCG
>JAQFXP010003241.1:0-12972 GCA_034693685.1 Belba bartosi | reverse complement strand
TTTGTTTAAAAATTTTGAGAATAAGTAACAGTTTTTAATGCTTAAACTTTGGGCAAATTTTCATTTACATCCCGTTATATTATTATAAGCCTTCAAAGGACATGTCTCTTTGCAAATGTACAAATATGCAAGTACATTCTATTTTGCTTTAATTTAATGTAATTTAATTTAAATCAATTTTGATTCAAAACCCATTTTTCAATTAACTCTATTAGTGTTGACAGTTTGTGTCGACAGTAAATAAGTTGGAGTTAGTGTGTGCTCTGAGCACAAGTCGAAAACAGAATAGTTGTGTCGATCACTTCGTTTGCTTAAGGTTTGCATTCAAGTGATAAAAATTTGCGGAAAATCTTTTGGAGAAGTTTTCGCATCACTTCATACCTTCAATCAAACGATTGCTTAATAAATAGAAAATGAGTTCCAAAAGCGATCTAAAAGTGTTTCGATCGACTGATTCCGAAGATTACGACGAAATTCTGGTCAAAGAAGATCCCGAAAGAGAAATAGTTGTCATTAAACTAAAGAAGATTTTCAGAGAACTGTTGGAAGCAATTGGAGAAGATCCGGAACGGCAGGGATTGAAGAGGACACCAGAACGAGCAGCTAAAGCACTCTGGTATTTCACCCATGGCTATCACGTTCAGCTAAAAGGTCTGTCAATTCGTTTTCAATTTCAGATTAAGTACTAAGATCTTTAAATACTAAGACTTAAGATGTATTGAAATTGCATTCATTTAATGTTCGCAACAAATGTATAATTTTATATCAAATTTCAAACTGATTTTACTCAAACAGGAATAAAAGATTAAAATTTGAACATGCATACTGGTAATTCTAGAATTAAATAACATTTGCTAGAGCATTTGTTTGTATTTTTTCCAACAATTGTTTATTTAAATATTTACATGTACATTCTCATTTAGATATTTTTGATTAAAAATTTTACTCTTTAAACAATTTTAATTTTTAATGTCAAATATGTATATATTTTTAATTGTTTTATTATCAGATGGAAAACATTTTACCAAGACACAATCAAACTAAACACACTAGTAGTTTATTCAAAAATCAATGATTTTTGCATGTTTTTAATGTTTTATACTGTACAATGTTTTAAATTCTATTTAATCTTGCTTTAAAACTAATGAAAATAATTTTACGAATGAATTTTAAATATTTAATACAAAAACTAGCATTGATTCAATTAATAAATGTAAATAATTTAAAATATTCCGTTGAATATATTAGAAAGTTAAATTAAAGTTAATTAGTTTTATTAGAGAATATATAAGTTAATAAAGTTTTGATTTACAGTAAAATAGCAAAAATGTCAAAATCAGTGTATTTTTTATTGCTATTCTGAGATTCGAGCAAAAGGTTATTATCGCAAACATTCAATTAGAGAATCAGAGAAACAGATATAACATTTAATTTGAGCTCAAATACACATTTAGGCCATATTTGATCAGAACATTAATGCAAAAAAAACTGGTAATTCATAATTCGGTGCTTTTACTGCTAATGAAATGAACATCAAGTCCAGGCCATACCAGAGCTGCTTATTGATCACAGGCTTCCATAAGAATGCTCTGCAATCTCATTGATTATTACTTGTTGAACGAATTCCTATTATAGCAACAGTTAAGCACTTCTACACTCTTTTACAACTGAGTGATTCAAATCAATAGATGAATTTTTAAAAAGGTTCACTCTATTCAATCAGAAATTAAACGAATATACAGTATATGTACATTTATAATGATTATTATTAAGATAATGCACACTACTTGAAATGCAAGATAAAAAATTATATGTTTTTTAGTTAGAATTTAGTCAGATCGAGAAGGGGGGATCAGGCAAAAATCCCCCTGATTTTGAAAATTTGGATTTATCCCTCCCCCCTCCTAGCATTTGATCCGAGCAAAGGTACCCCCCGTCGGCTTTTTGCCGGCCGGCAAAATTTTTTGGGTTTTTCGGGCAATATTAGGTAATTTTCCCTAAATTGGTGCTAAATCCGGTTTAAATCCAGTTAATTTAACTAAATTTAGTTTAAATCCAGTTAAATTAGGTAAAATTTCATCATAAATATATAGGTTTCTTGAGCGTTTTTGGAAAAATCCCTCCCCTGATCCCCCCTGGATCGGCTGACTTTCTCGATCTCTGTTGTTATTTTCAGTTCTGAATCTCAAGTATTGAAACTAACCTTTCGATCGATTCAAAGTTTTTTTTTCATCGATTCTTTTACTGTAATTGCTTTTTGGTAAGAATTGAATCAAAATTTTTAGTGAATTTACAATAACTAAGCTCGAATAAAGACACAAAAATAAAAATGCAATCAATTATTGTTTAAATCCTCTTTAACAGCAATTCAAATCTATAACAAATATTTAGTAGACTTCTATTTAACATGCTTAAAGAAAAGGTTTAATTAAAAAATAACACATGTTTGAATTGTATAAATTAGCGCTGGTAGAAATGATTAAGATTAAAACATATTATAAATACAAAGTTCTCAGCCTATGAATTTTAAAAAATTGTATTTTTAATATGGCAAAGTATATTAAATGTACTTAAATGTAAATATGTTTGAAATTTTAAGCTGCAAAATTTTTGATAATAAATAAATTTCATCATATAAATTGAGAATAAATTTAAAGCAAAATTGAATTCTTTTATTTTATATATTAAACAAAATGTAACATGATTATAAATTTCTGTCTAATTATTGACTTACATAACACTGGGTATATGTGTTATCATAAATAAAACAACTTGCTTTAAAAAAATATTATTTTATCTTAGAATTATTGTTCAAATTGTCTAAATTAACAATACTCACTATGTCATATTTATGTCTCAGCTTGCAAATCACAAATTCAAAATCAATTAAATTAAAATGAGAATAATTTTTGCTACAATACAGAGAATTTATCAGGCATCTTTTTCGGAATGTTGAAATGTACTCAAAATTAATTAAAAACGACTTAAACTATAATAATGTTTATTTTAATGAAAGAACTGCTAAACGACGCCATATTTAACGAAGATCATGACGAGATGGTAATTGTTAAGGACATTGAAATGCATTCCTTATGCGAACATCATTTGGTTCCGATTTACGGTCGAGTAAGTCGTTTATATCATATTTACCCAATTATTAAATAAATGACAAACAAATGATAAGATTTATAGAATAAATGAATAAAATCTCAAATAAAAACAAATCGAGATTTTGTTTGAAAAGAATATACATAACATTTTTGTCATTTGATATCTCAATTAAAAAGTTTAGGAAAAACTGAATTTAAGTTATATTACAGAAAACCTTGAAATATATGAATGAATGTGAATAACAAAAGTAAAGTTAATCGAAGAGAATATGCGATAAATTGTCGAATATTTAAGTCGAAAAACATAACTAAGAAATAGTCAAACTATGACAACGGTTAATGAGATGCGACTCAAGTAATGATAGCCTTCTTCTGACGAGATATAGGTTTCATGAGCTCTAACTCATTCGACGTATAGTTTTTGATTCGACTTTGCCTTAGATTCGATTTTATGTCGGCATTCAGTCATCAATTTCTAGCCTTAAACTACGGCTCAAATATTATAACATTGTATGAAATGCATTGATAGGACTTCCGTTGCTTTATAACGAGTTGCCTCTTATTTGGTATAACGAATAGCTATTGAATTGACGATAAGCTTATTCTAACCTAAAGTTATTGTGCTTTCAATAGATTATTGTCGACAAAAAGAATGTGAGAATGTGTTGACTCTTGACTGTCGAGTGGGCTCTCTATTCACTAAAAGATCGATAATGAGACGACTTTTAATTTAAAATTCGATACTTTATGTGCAAAGTATTCCTCAATTACTAACTTCACATTTTCTAAACTATCATAGGTTTCCATCGGATATTTGCCTAACAAAAAGGTTCTGGGTATAAGCAAATTGGCCAGGGTGGTCGAGATGTTCAGCAGAAGACTTCAGGGTATTTGTTGTGCATTAATTGAATTTCGAACTTTAAATTAAATACTTGTCGCACAGTTCAGGAGAGAATGACCAAACAGATAGCCGTTTGTATAACCGAAGCCATAGCCCCGGCAGGTGTTGGAGTTGTGATCGAAGCGACGTAAGTGCTGTTCAATACATTTGACTTACATTTGGACAACAATTTGTATAATTATTAATAACTATAACTATCACTAAACCTAATTCTAATCATCTGTTTGTGTCAGCCATATGTGTATGACTATGAGAGGCGTACAGAAGAGTCAGAGTAAGACAATCACGAGTGCAATGTTGGGAGTGTTTCGCGAAGACCCCAAAACTCGCGAAGAGTTTCTCTCTTTGATTAATCATTGAAGACTTGAAACTCATTTAATTCAAATTAATTATTAAATAAACTTAAAAATTGTTGTAATAATACAAATGATTTTGTTTTTATCGAATGTTATTATTAAGAGACAGGAAATGAGTTGTATTTTAAGGGTTTACAGACATTGGAATTATTGTAAAGTCGGCTAATAATCAATTGAATTGAATGATACAAATCGATGTAAAGCTTAAGAATTTAAATTAATTTAAAATCCAATTAATTATTAGATGTGATTCTCTGTAACAAACACTATAAATAAAATTGTTGTCAATTACGTTAACAACTCTTTTCTCCACTAATTGCTGTAAAAAAAGATCAAATAATGGCTTAATTGCTGACAAAAATATTTTTAGGATATAAAGGGTTGTCGTGTTTACAGGTTTTCGTTAATAATAATGATTTCATGAGTTTTGAAGGTATATAAGGATACGAAACAATCAATTATTGAATATTTTGTTTATATAAATGTATGTTTTGGTCAAAAAACAATTGAATTTTTTTAAAGTGAAGATTTGCCGAATACGTAGCGATGAGATGCGCCCGATCTGTGACAGCACTTCATATTCTTATTAATAATAATGTCATTAATAAATCCAAAGAGAGAGTAGAAGTCATCATAAAAACGGTTAGAAGTGGTCTTATATCGGGGTTTTGGTTATTATTGAAATGTGTGTCGAATTCGTAGCGCTTATAATGAAGTGGTTTACTGTAAACGATATACACAAACGACTGAATCGTCTATTTGTTAGGACTGACAGCTGACGAGTAGTAGTAGTAGTAGTAGGAGTAGTAGTAGGTCTTACAGTCTATTTAGTAGGCGCTAATGAATTGAGAGTAAAAATGATACAAAATATTGTTATTCGATTTCAAAGACATTTTTGGCGATAATTTCGCTTTTGATCAATGGGTGACACAAATGATTCAATACAAAAGTGACTCATTCTCTCCCTATTATAGTGGCAGTCGATTCGAGAGTAGTTTCGGTATTTATTAGAGTATTTCTGAAGTATTTATTAGTTTTGTCTAAAACTCGATATAATGATTGCGTCAATCAATTGAATGAAAGGCGTTTCGAGCAGTGAATGGCTTTGTGCTTAAGTAGTGGTCAGTGAATGGTCTGAATAGTCTGAATGGTCACAGTTCTAGTCGTTTGGCTCACCGATTGACACATTGAGCAATCAATACATCAGTACTGCATAAGAGTTGCATTGCTTTAGCAAATATTTGGGGAAACGATCGGATCGATTGGTCAGCGATTGGTTAACTGCTTTGTTTGATATTTGCATTCATTTATATGTCATTAGTGCACATATTCTCACAAATTAATTCTTATCATTATTTTACGTCTCATAAGTCCCCAAATTATTTGTATTCAAAGCACATGAATGTTCTTTCTGAGCACTGGTAGAACAGTAGTATTTAAGACAAAACAATACTAATACAAATCATTCACTAAATTGTATAATAAATATAAGAAGAGAAGCAAATCATGAAATCAATTATGATTTTGAAGACCAGAGAAGTAATACTTGGATTGTATTGAAGGGGAAAAGCAATGGTTTTTGGAAGAACTTTATGTGTATTTGAATGAATGCAGTCTTAGATTAAAACATTTCAATCAATACTTGTACTGAAGTTCCAAAATATATTGAGATTACTATTGAGAATACGTGAGAAAACTCATGCAATTCCTGTTAAATAGAAATAATATAAACAAAAAAACGACAAAAATATAAATAACAAACAAAATCATAATTAAATCAATTAAATGAAGCGATTGTTTAGTAACGACTCGTTTGACTGTTTGGCGAAGGATTTGAAGATATATTTAAGTAGTGCTCAAAAAATGACATTTCATGGCGAACAACAAGTTATGGTCAGATATGACTGAAGTGTTTGAGTGTTTCGACTCAATGATCTCAACTGAATGACTGAATGGACTGTATGTCTGAATGGACTGAATGGTAATACCTGTTGCCTCCGCCCATATAACTGTTTCCGCCGGAAGAGTAGGAGTTGACGCCTGCGGGCGAGTAATCGCGAGCACCGAAGCTCTGTCTACTAGTGATTCAAATTAATACAAATGAGCATTATTTGGCACAATTCGACACAAGACTGGATCAACTTTGAGATCATTTGATCGTTAGTTGTTTACAAGTCATTCAAATTCAAAATAAATCAATTATCGAATCAAAATGTTTTGGTTTTGTATAAGAAATTCAAATCAAATGTCAATCAATCGATACCTTCGGCCCTGACTTAGAGGCGAACGACTTCTGTAGTTCGGATAAGAACCTGAAGACGACTTATAGTCGTGTCCTCCGGAGCCGCCACTCGAGTAACCGCCGCCGCTGTGACTGTCAAAGCGGTCGCGACCGCCGCCACGACTGCCCCTATCGAAGCGACCCCCACTCGAGCCGCCACCGCCGCCTCCTCTTCGGTCGCCCCGACTGCCATAGGGTCCGCCCCTACTCCCAAAGCTGCTGCCGCGACCACCAAAGCTTCCGCCGCGACCGCCACCGCCCCCGAAGTCTCTGCCGCCGCCTCTACTCCCGCCTCCTCCGCCACCGCCGCCAAAGCGGTCGCGACTAAAGCCTCCGCCGCCGCCACGACCTCCGCCTCCTCTACCTCCGCGGGAACGGCCTCTCGAGTGCTCGACTCGCAGTTTGGCGGAAGTGCCCGGAATTGACGATCCGTTCATCTGTCGGACGGCTTCGTCGGCGTCGGACTCGCGCTCGTACTCTACGAACGCAAATCCCGGGGGGTTTTGGGCCACCCATACAGACGTCAGTTTCCCGTATTTGACGAACTCTTTCTCGATCTCATCCTTTCGGATGTCTTCAGTGATACCACCAATGAATACACGATTCTTGTAATCGATTGTCATTAAGTGAGCAGTTATTCAGTTATTGTTTCAATTAAAGGCAAATATATTTATATATATATAAGTATATATATGGGTATATATAGGTATATATTATATAATATAATCTATAGTTTTCTCTAATATTACCATTTATTGTCTCTTAGTCTTTGTCTTAGTTTAAGTCAATTCAAAACAAATTATATTTAATTCGTTTCAATCGATCAGATATTCACTCAAAATGAAACTCAATTTAAATGGACGACAGAGTCAACTAGAGGTCGACACTACTACTTACCTAAACTATATTGTTTATTCTTTTGCTTATTTATATGCTTTAAATACATTCAATTAGTTTATTATTAATAATTTCAAACAATGTACAAATTTCTTATAAATATTTAAAATTAATTCAAAGATATATAAGTCATAAGCGCTTTAGAGCAAACTCGGGATTCAAACCGATTTATAATCTTTAAATCTCTAGTCTTAGCCAAACAATAGAGACCAAAGAAAGATAATGTGCGACGTAAACCCACCCTTTCCTCTCATTATAACAGATTTGCCATCTATTGGAAAATTCTGCAAACTAGTTACAGAATTAACTAGCTAGATATATTCTTTAATGGATATGGTTTAAATGCAGAATTGTCTCTAAAATATTAAAGTTCAAAAGTGTTGGTTTGCTTTTGCCGTTCACTGATAGTTACAAAGCAAAACAATTGCACCTGGTTCAGTGCTACTTTGCTTCTACAGTATATTGTTTTTTATGAACTTAATGATCTTAAAACATTTTTGTTTTTATGATAACTAGATCAATTAGTGGCGATTTATACTTAATTAGTAAAATAGATATATATATCTCTTGTAAAATATATTAAATATATATTTAACTACAAGAAATATAAATAATAATTAATTCAAAATTATATTTTAAGACAATTTTAACGAAAAGTTAAAGAAACCAATGATCGCTGTTATAAACAAAAGTATAAACAAAACAATTAGTGCTTTAATACCGTAATTATCAAGTTACAAACAAATTAGTGAATATTTTTCGATAATAAGTAATATTGAATTTAAATATAAATTTGTTAATATTTAATGAAATACTTATAATTAAAATTAATAATCTACTTCATTAAGCAAAACTTTTCAATATAAAAGCAATTAAGTTTTTGGTTTAAAATTTTTAACAAATATTTTTAAAAGGCAACAATTGTACTTGTTAATATACTATTTTAATGATGGTAGTTAATAGCATTCAGTTTTAGTATCCATTCAAACCATTATTGTCGAACAAATCAACTGATAATGTCTTTGAAGTTATTATCAAAATCGAAGAAATTGATAATTAAACTATAAACAAGCTAAATTAAAATATTCTAAGCGACAAATTTGAGCGAAATTTCTAAATTATAATAACTTGAGTTTAAAAAATTATTTGATTAATATATTAAATATAAATATTTATTGTAAACTCATTTGTGTCTTCATCTCTGGTAGCAATACGTAGTTATGTAATGATTACAGAATTAAAATTAACAAAATTACACAAAATTCTCATTCAATACAAAAAATTATTTTTAAATTCACAACAATTCAAATATTTCAAACAATAGTTTGAAAATTTTGAAAAATTTTCTTTTATCCAAAGATTTATAGGACTTTCTGTCGGTTTTTCTAAGACTTCTTCAAATTTCCTTCAAAACTCTATTACCAATCGTTTCGATCACTAAATCAATTCCGTATATGAATCTAAACACCGATATCAATACGAAGGAGACCTCGGAGTCGCCGACCAGCTTAGAATTGGATCCTCTAACTGGTCCCAACAATGATGAGGTCTCACATCCTAATAAGAACAAATGGCAAAACGTCTTCAGACGTAATAACACCAAAAATATCAATAAAACTAACGACCATCAGAAGAGTCGAGTTTTGCTTTCGACGGCAACAGAAGTAACGGTCAGGTCGACGCCCGAACACAATCAGATTTGTGAGAATAACCAGGTTAGGTTAATAAGAAATACTTTTTGATATTTTTATCCATTTCTATTGAATGAGTTAGGGAGTCTAATTGAGTCTAACTGTCATCTTGCTGTTTATAAGTTTCTATATTTTAGTATTCTCAATAACAAATTCTGTATTGAACTTTAGTTATTGTTTAATAAATTGTATAATTGTTTTATTATGAAAAAATATAATTCAGATAAAATTATATTATCTTTGAGTTTATAATAATTTTTTAAAAACTTATTATTAATTTAATATTATTCAAAAATTATGAATTTTTCAAAATTAAAAGTTTACTTTGTACAATTAAAAAAGCAAATTATCTGTTAAAATTTGACTTTGATAAACTAATTATTTATTAATATAATATAACAATATATATATATTGAATAGGTATTTAAAATTCACGCGCATTCGGGGTTTTCAGAACCTCTTCATCAGGAGTTTTATATTATTAAATAATATTAATATATTAATTTAAACATTTATTATATTTGCTTTAATAACTAATTCAAACAAAGTTTATGAATTAATTTAAAATTCGAAATGTTTTCATTTATTAAAATTAAATTACTAATAATTATATATATATATTTCGGTAATTATAATTAATAGTTTATATTTTATATTTAAATACTAAACAAAATAATTACTAAAATAATTAGAACCGATGTCTTCACTACCGGTTTCGGGACACATAAAGATTGGTGACTATCCGGACATCAATTTGAAAACTTGTGGTCATTTAAAGTCAAATAATGCGTACAAACGAATGGTTAAACCGGATTCGCGAATAATAAATGGCGAGTTGGCTGTGGAGGGAGAGTTTCCTTGGTCAGTTAGCATTCACTACCGAAACCCATCAATTCCAGACTCACACCTATGCGACGGATCTCTTATTAGTTCTCATTGGGTATTGACTGCAAAGCATTGCTTTTTCAATAGAGATAGCGAACAGTAATAAAACAATTAATCAATTATTTCGAAATTATTTTATAAGTTTTTAATTGAAAAAAATTAGATTAAAGTCTTATCTAATTTTCGTATACTTTGGATCGATTAACAAGAATGTATCGAATTATACGCTAGAAGTGAGTGATTATAAAGTTAATCCGAATTGGGATTTAGCGCTAATCAAACTCAAACAGAAAGCACTTGCCGTCAAAAGCGGTAATCATTACCTGATTAACGAAATTTGTTTACCAGAAGCGGGAAAATTGAATACTAAACCAGAAGAGGCCATAGCATCAGGTTTTGGAAAGAGTGATGGCCAGAGCACCAAACCTAATATGAAATTACGAAAAACAACTGTCCACCTCGAGAAGAGCGACCAATGTCTGAACTTGGGTTACACTGTCCATCATATGTGTGGCATAGAAACAGTTCATATGTTATGTTACGTTAGTTTGTTTACAAAATCCAATTAAGAATATATTTTCGAAATTTTATATTTAATCCTTAGGGCGATTCCGGTGCGGGTTTAGTACAATTTGTGGGCAATCGGGCGGTTATTGTTGGAGTAGTAAACGGCGGAAAGCCGTGGAAAGGAAATGATTGTGGGCCCGGAATCATATACTTTATGAGAGTTTCATATTTCATTGATTGGATTCAATTCGTAATTCAGTCTTCGGATAAGAAATTCATGAATTCTGATAATAGGATTAAAATTAATACAAATAAAACAAAACTACAAAATGGTATAAATGTTGAAAAAGTGCACCAAATGAACAAAAGTTTGAATAATTTTAGATCAAATTTGATAATTACTTTGAATTTATTCTTATTTTTCTTTAATATTTTATTTTATTAGAAATTTATTTATATTTTTTAATACATTTTAAAATTTTGTTTGAATTTTAAGAACAATTTAAAAATAAAACAAATTTTAATAAACTTTAAATTTTAAAATTATTTTTAAATGTTCACAAAATGTTCGCTTTATAAAATTTGTCTAGTTGCATTAGTTTTACAAATGTAATGCTTAAAAAAGTTTAGTGTATATAACATAAGATACAATTGCATTTCAATATTTATATTTTTTTATTCAAGAATTTTGAAATGGGGAAAGAAATAGAGGTCAGTCATAAAATCTTTGATTTAACTTTGTTATATACAACATGTTAAAATTAAAAACTTGTTTAATTCTAAAACAATAAATTAATAAAAATTGGGTTTTTTGCAACAAATAGTTAAGCATAAGTGTTTTTTATTTATTAAATTTTGACTAAAAATAAATTTGACAAGATTTACAAATTTAAATTAATTTAGGTTAGGTTACATTTTGAACTATTAGTTTTATGCCAGTTCTATTTTTAAAGTTAACCTAGCATGTAAAAAATATTAACGTACAAAATTTTAAATCTTACAAGTTAGCTCTAAAGAATATCTTCATAATCTTTATATCTTAAACCTAAATTTTATTATTTAATTTTTATTTAATAAATCCTCAAACCAACGCTTTATATTCTAAATCTCATTACTCAATCATTTTGACTAATTCTGTCAGGCCGGCGCAGTGGTCAAAGTGTCCGACCGTAGTTAAGTCTAACTTAACAAACAGGTAGTGGATTCAAACCCCGTCCAAATCTATTATTCTTTAAGAAGTTTAATAGGGTTTGGGGGGCAAGACGACCACGGGCTGGTTACCAAGGGCCGTTTATTGGTAGTGTGCGAGTGGTTTAGCCACAATCTATGTATACTCGTAGTTCAGATGTGTGCTCTTAAAACTGTGACCCTATCCAGAGTTACCATACCTCACAGTGAAGTGACAATCCCTGACAGGGTTGAAATCCCCGGTAGTGCAGGGAGAAAGCTATCGGGTGTGATTAAAAAAACCTTTTGATTAGATCATCAAAACAAAGCTTTATATTATACTATAAAACTATATTTCAATAAATTATTTATTAGTTTCACCAACCAACCTGTAATATTTTAAATCTAAATCTCAATGTCTATCCATTATTACAATAAGTTTCGCCCAAGCTTAATGTAGGATTAAAAAATAAAATTGAAATAAACATATAAATTTCAAACATTAGATGGCAATCTTTACATAGCATTTTTATGCGAGTTTAAATATTATTACTTTTTTACTAGTTAAACTAAAAAATTAACAACCTATATTAAATACATAAATTTAAAATTAAAAACAAAAAATATATCAGATTTAATTAAAATAATAAAATTATAATTTAAAAGAAAATTAAATAGCAAAAATTTTACAAGTTAAATAGTATACTTAAAAAGCAGATTAATTCAAGTTTTATATTATTAGTTTAAAAATAACTTGAGTTAATTTTAATAAATACTTCATAACGCACCAGAAGTAGGGCAGAATTTGTAGCTTGGTTAAAGTTAATATACATTGGCAGATATATTGATTAATAGATTTATATTTTATATAAGTATTAAAAAGGCAAATCAAGCAAATATCTTTTTTTATCACGCCCGAGGGCTTTCTCATTGCTAGGGCCCTTCAAACGTAAGAAAAATAACTATGCGCGGCAAAAGTCGGGAGTATCAATTTTAAGTATAATGATACAAGTTTGTTTAACAATGTCTAAGAAAAATATTTTTGTATATTTACCAAAAATCTAACGCTTATCTTATCACATGATGTAAATTGTGTTTACTTTAACGCAGGTGTGAGTAAATTGTCGGTTAGTATTAATGTTTACTTATTTGGTATTTGTTTTGTTTCTATTATAGA